>VSMD01126973.1:0-14875 GCA_008750895.1 Mirza zaza
CTCCCCCCTGCGCGCGACCCCCCTGCGCGCGTCCCCCCCTGCGTCCCGCTCCGCGGCGGCCACACCCGGACCGGCCACAGCCAGGGCGGCTTCCCTGCCAGACAGCCGCCCGTCCTGCCTCCCGCTGGAGCTCAGCTCCTCCACCTTCCTTCCTTCCCTTTCTTTCTCACTTCGCCCAGTACGTGCGTCTCAGCAAGGGGAAAAAGATATTTCTAGAAGAAAATTGAACACGAGAAGGCGGCCCCGAGAGGCTGCGTGCGGCTCAGCCCGGCACGGACGCCAGCGCCCGTCACGCCAGCCAGCCCAGGTCCCCTCCTGGGAAGACGGGAAAATGCAACGTTCCCAGAAGCCACCAGGGATCTCTCTTCCCCTCCAGAGCTCCGGGTTTAGCAGATTATCCCTGGGGCTACCTTCAGGATATGATCTGAAAAGAAACAAAAGCTCCCGTGTGTGCGCGTGTGTGTCTGTGTGTGCGTGTGCGTGTGTCTGTGTGTGTGCGTGCGCGTGTGTGTCTGTGTGTGCGTGTGTCTGTGTGTGTGCGTGCGTGTGTGTGTCTGTGTGTGCGTGTGTCTGTGTGTGTGCGCGCGTGTGTCTGTGTGTGCGTGTGCGTGTGTCTGTGCGTGCGTGCGTGTGTCTGTGCGTGCGCGCGCGTGTGTGTTTGTGCGTGTGCGTGTGTCTGTGTGTGTGCGCGCGTGTGTGTCTGTGTGCGTGTGTCTGTGTGTGTGCGCGCGCGCGTGTGTGTCTGTGTGTGCGTGTGCGTGTGTCTGTGCGTGTGCGCGCGCGTGTGTGTCTGTGTGTGTGCACGTGCCTGTGTGTGCGTGTGCGTGTGTGTCTGTGTGTGCGTGTGTGTGTCTGTGTGTGTGCGCGCGCGTGTGTCTGCGTGTGCGTCTGTGTGTGCGCGTGCGTGTGTGTCTGTGTGCGCGTGTGTGTCTGTGTGTGCGTGTGCGTGCGTGTGCGTGTGTCTGTGTGTGTGCGCGTGTGTGTGTGTGTGTGTGTGTGTACTTACGACAAGGTCTTACTATGTTGCCCAGGCTGAACTTGAACTCTTGGGCTCAAGCCATCCTCCTGCCTCACCCTCCTGAGGAGTTGGGACTACAAGTGCCTGCACCACCACACACAGCTTTTCCCATTTTATTTTTCAGAAAGGGGTTCATTGTTTTCCTCCTTCTAGAATGACCCCATGTCGTTGTTTTATCTGCCTCCCATAGGCTTCCCCACCCCCACCATTCCCCAAGGACGAGAGTGCTATATACTACTGGGTCGTTTGCTTGTTTTAATGCAGAATGACCTTGGCACACATCCACTATAAGCAAAGTAACAAATAAACAAAACCGTTCACATCTGGACAGACTCGAGTGCCACAAGTTCATGATTAGTCTCACGGACTGGTGTGGGCTGTGGGTTTGAGTCTCAGTCCCACTTCTTTACTCGTTGCATTAACTTGTGAAGGTTATCGGTTTATTTATTTCCCAGATGCTGAAAGATGGTATCAGGGCGCGCCTCAGTGCTCAGAAGCAGGACTGGCTTCATGGAAATGCAACCTGTGCAGTTACACGGGGCCATGCTTGGTTGGATGCTCTGCAGGCGCTGTCTGTAAAGTCTTAATCCTTTTTGAGCAAGAAGCCCCACCTTTTCCTTTGGCACTGGGATCTGCAGACTATGTGGCCAATCCTGCTCAGGTCGCTGGACACTTACAATGAGACCTTATATGATTTCTTAGCCCAGGGCCCAACCGGCAGCAAGTGCTCAGTACCCGGCAGGGAAGGGAGAAAGGGGCTCAGCGAGGAGGGAGAGCTGCCGCGGCGGTGCCAGTGGGCACCCGTTTGCTCCAGGGGAGCCTGGGGGTGGGGGACAGAAGGCACTGGGCTTGGATATTGGGAGGCTTGGCCCCTGGCCCTGACTTGCCAAGTTCCTTCCTCTCCCCAGGCCTCTTGTTTCTTTGGAACACAGTGCCCAGTGTCCACTCCAGAAGCCTGCGGTGGGTGATGGTGTGAATGCTAAGGTCCTCTCTGGTCTGCTCTCTGCAACATCTCCAACTGTCTGTGGAAACGGGGTGGAGGGGTGAGGGGAGGGAGGGAGGAACAAGAGGGGAGGCGTGGTCCAGCGGTCAAGAAGGAGGGTGGGGCTCTCGGCCCCTGACAATGGCAGAATCCCATCCACAGGGACTCCGGCAGGAAAAGCTCCAGCTGAAGTCTGGGGACCTGGCTTCCAGCTCCATCTCTGTCACTTACATGCTCCCTAACAGGTCACCCAGCCTCTGTTTCCTTTTGGATGTCCATAGTGAGGATTAATGCTCTTCCCTCTAGCAACACGTCCCCTGTGCTGGGTGCACGGTGTGCTCTGCGCGTGAGTGGGCAGTGGCATGGTGTGACGACTCCGCAAGGCCTGGAGGCAGAGAGCCTTGTTCCACCAGCTCCACCAGCTGCGGAGGGACGGGCGCGCTGCTTCACCTCTCCACGCGGCTTCCTCCGCTGTGAAGTAGGGATAGTTTTAATGAGAGCAGGTCCTTCCTGGAGTGTCTGAGCACGAGGGCAGCAGTGTCTGTGGGGCACGTGGCCCCAAGCAGAGTGCCGCGCACGAGGGCAGCGAGGCGGGCAGCCCTCCCAGCCCCGAGTCCACGGAGAACAGGGGACAAAGCGTCTCTGTCCCTGCGAGGATCTGCAGCCGCATGAGCACGGGGTAGTCCCTTGGGGAAGGCTAAGTGCGTGTGTGGCCTGGAGAAGCTGCCTGGGCTCCTGGCCGTCTGAGCTGGGTGTGCCCCTCGGGACTGCCGGGCAGGGAGGGGGACACCTCCCTGGGCTGCGGGTCCTTCTCTGTCCAACAAAGTTCTGGAGAGTCTCCCAAGGCTCTTCCAGCCTTCTAGTTCTAGAGTTCCAGAAGGAAAAAAGAAAACAAGGAAGGATGGGGAGGATTGATCAAGTATTCAATAATAAAGGTCAGTTGGTTTTTGGTGACCTGGCATATTTTGGCTGTCTGTTCCCAGCCCCTGGCTCCCAGTCTACTGCTCCCTGGTCTTTCCCTCAGGTTTTTTTGTTTGTTTTTGTTTTTTTTTTTTGCTTTGGTTTGGGTCTTGGTATTTAAAATATATTTTAATGAAAACACATTCTCACCATCTTTATTCTTTTTTCTGGACACGGTCTCACTCTGTCAGCTTGGCTGGAGTGAGTGCCATGGCGTCAGCCTAGGCCACTGCAACCCCAAACTCCTGGGCTCAAGTGGTCCCCCGCCTTGGCCTCCCAGAGTGCTAGGATTACAAGCTTGAGCTACCACGCCTGACCTCACCATCTTTAAGCCACTTCGGTACCAGTGTTGCCTATAGTCAGTAGCCACAGATGAACGTGCACAGCCCAGCGTCGACTGTAGCCGAGCATCGACTATATACAGCCGTGATATGAAGGCGCACAGCCCAGCGTCCACTTTAGCCGACAGCCGTGATATGATTTTTCTAAGTTTTCATTTATCAAAATAAAATTGTGAACATTTAAAAATAACGTAATGAAAACATATATGTATATGTTACCTATTCTGATTTCCATGACAAGTAAAGCTGCCTGTAAAGTAAAACAAGCTTTCAGTGCTTTAAAGCTTTCCTCATCACACTAGAACAAAACGGATCCTTCATCAATGTACAGCACAAACTGTCGTGCGGACTGTGAGTGCGGCTGTGGGCGAGGTTTCTTGGTCAGTGAGCACCGTACCCAAGTGGTTAAATAAAAACAATTTGCATTTTCAAATCTGAAGCTGCTCTGGCATCAGGACTTAACTGCTTTCTGCACCCTGGGTTTCCTGTGCCACTGCACTATTGATTCATTCCCCAGGCTCCCAGGTAGACAGTCCTCCTCTGTTGGGAGTCCCTGCAGCACCTTCATGGCCTTGATGCTTATCAGATGTTTAACCACTTTTAGTTTTGCATTCACTGAAGAATATTTTGATATTCTTGTGAACTTGAGGGGTATGGTGCTTTTCCTAATCCGAGCATATTTATTATGTCTTTCTTCCTAATATGGGCGCCTTTTTGTTCTGGTAGCAATTTGCAGTTTGTGAGGGCTCTGTGGATCTGAGCCTAGTTTTCCTGATCTGCGGCTGAAGGCTGGGACCTTTGTCTGGAATCCTTGACTTGGCAAATTTGTGGTGAGTCCAATCTGTCACAGTCTGTTGCCTGCCTGAAGACCTCTGAACTACTGAGCACAAAATCCCTGCCATAAGTGTGGTGACTGTCTTTTTAGAGGCAGCACCTGATAAATGTTCAGCCTGAACTTTCTCACTCCTGTCCTAAGGGTAGGAGCTCTATCACCATAGTGAGAGTGACCACCTGTTCTTTTCTTTTGCAGAGACCTTTGCACAGTAAGCCTATTTTTCAGGAGAATTGCAAGCAGAGTTTTAAGCAGCAGTGATGTGGTGGAGATTTTAGTAACAAAGAATCAAGGAGACTTCTCAAAATCTTCCCAGGAGGGTCACAGCTGGGCTTGGTGTAGGGGGTCCTGCAGAGCTATGGAGCTTAGGCTGCTCTTCCCAGTAAGAAGAGAGTGCTCTACACTCTCTTCTTAGAAAGCACCTAGGTCTCCAGTGTGCTGTATCCTGGAGTTTGGAGAGCTTGTGGCCCCCACCTCCCCCACAAGGCGACCCTGGGAGCAGCCAGGAAGCAGAGAGCCAGGGCAGGGCCAGATCAGTGGTGGCCTGTGGTTGTGCCAGGCAGATATTCTCTTCTTCCATCTCAGCGCTGGTCTCCCAGGGGTGGTTGCGACCCAGAAGACATACATGGACGGACCTTGGAACAGGTCCCTGGTTTTCCACCTCCAGAGAGGAGAGAAGAGGGTGAGTGGTGAAGCCACACACATGTGGCTTTTCAATGGCACAGTGAAAAAATCAGGGGAGAGGAAGCCAGACAGATTGGGTTCAAAGCCAGCTCTGACTTACCCTGTAAACTGAGGCAGTAATTTCCCCTCTCTGAGCCTCAGTTTCCGAGGGGATTTGAATGGGTCCAATACTACCTACCGCATAGCACTGCAGTAAAGACCTAATAGGCTAATAACAGGGGCTTTGCACATGATGGCACTGAACAAATATTTGTTCTTGACCTGACTTCCTGACATCCCAGGAGAGGCAATCATCTCCTACCCCTTCCTCCCTAGTACAGTTTCAAAGGACTGGTTTTTCTGGGCAGGAAGGAAGACTTTCTCTGAGCAGGAAAGGATTAATGGTTGGGCCTGGGATTCCAGTCTGGAGCTGCCCCCTTCTAGCCAGCAGCCTGCACCCCTGAATTATTCATTTATTGGCTCCTGGCCTGGCACAGGACCTAGAGGGTCCTGGCCCAGGATCTTCCTGAGAGGAAGGCCGGCAGGCTGGGTGTGCCTACCGGCTTCACACTGGGGCAGGCACGCCCTGTAGGCGCTCCGATTCTGCGCATGCGCACTCACATGCACAGGTATCACCTGTGCACAAAGTCTACACGCAGACCACACGTTTTCAAAGCCCGTCAGACACACAGTGAATAAACAACGAAATTATCATGTGACACAGAGATAGATGAGACCTCCCCCGACAGCCAGATACACTTGGGCACAGTGCGCACAGAGGCTGCCTACACGGATACAGCCACAATGACAGTTTTCATAATTAACACGCACTGAGCACTATGTGCCAGGCATTGTTCTAAGCCTCTTCCAGAGAACTGTTTATTTAATTAGGCAGCTACTGTTATTAACCCTATTTTACGGATGAGAAAACCGAGGGAAGGAGATTTAAAATAAGATGCCTGAGGTCACACAAGTGAGTGTTGCAGACACATGCAGACACCCGTCCCCTCGCTCCTCTCCCCCCATGGATTTGCACAGACACATTCACGGACACGCAGCATTCCGCCAAATCCAGACGCGCACACCCAGCGGAGCGCTGTTCGGGGCATGGGTGGCCCGGGACGCAAGGCACGGCCAGTTGGCCGAGGGACTGGCAAGCTATGACAAAGGGCCAGACCAGTGAGAAGACTCCGGTTCCAGAGGTGGCGGCGGCGGCCGTCGCCGGCTCGGTCTGGCGGGGCCTGGCCTGCCCTCCGCGGCGCTCCCGGCCGCCTCGCGCCGGCCTCTGCCCCTTCCGAACGCAGCCCGCAGCGGGCTCTTCGAGGGGAAGATCGCCTGGCTCTGCTCGCCAGTCGCGCGGCCCCAAAGCCGTCCGCTCCGGCAGCTCGCGTCGCGGCGGCTCCGCGAAGGGCGCCGCGCCCGCCGAACCGCCCCCCGGCGGCGCCCCGGAGCCGGCTGCGCTGCGCGGCGGGAAAGGAGGGGAGTGCGCGCCAGGCAGACACACACTACAGGGCCGGAGGGCCGGAGGGCGCGGGGCGGCGCGGGCGCCGGAACAAAGGGCGCGGGGCGGCCGTCCGAGAGCGGGCTTCCCTGTGTTTCTAAAAGAAGGCTTTTCAGGGAGAGCCCGCCCCGCCCGTCACCCGCCCGTCACCCGCCCGGGCGCCGGGCAGCCGCTCCGCGAGTCCGCGGGGACGCGGTCCCGGCCGGCCCTCCGGCCCCCGCGCCGGCCGTGCGGACTCCGGGGCGGGCCGCGCGCCATTGTTCACTGCGGGCCAATCCGGCCGGCCCGCTTCCGCCAGCCAATCAGCCCGCACCGCCGCCCCCTCCGCCCGCGCGGCCCGGGCCCGCACCGCCGCCCCGCCGTGCCCGGGCCGCCCCGTGACGCCGCGGGTGCCGCCCCAGCTCCGGCCCGCGATGCGCGCTGACGTCACGCTGCGTGCGGGCCGGTGCGGAGTCGCCGCTCCAGAGCGGCGGGGCCGGAGTTAGTTAGCAGGAGCGGAGCTGGGCGCGCCTCGTCCTGCTGCCCCCGCGCGCGTCGCGCACCTCGCCGTCCTGCATGGTGGACATTATTTTTCATGCTCCTTTTCTGGGTGCTATGGGGGACCATCCCGAGAGTAAGTCTCCGCGCGGCGCGCGTGCGTGTGCCCGGTGTGCGAGAGCGCCGAGGCGGAAGGGTGTTTAGCGCAGCCTACAAGTGGCTTCTGTTTGACGGGCTGCTTTAGAAGAGAAAAACCAAAACGAATGCGTTTCTCCTGCAGGACTGCTTATCCTCGGCATGCCGCTGTTTTGTTTTATAAGTAAACACTATTCCTCCAGCCGGCTCGCTGACTTCAGGCTACGAAAGCTGCCTCTGCTTTGCGCCAAGGCAGCTAGGTTTGACTTAGGGTGCGGGTGTTCGCTGGCCTGTCTTTGGTCCGTGGAGCTAGGACGGTCTCTGCAGCCTGCTCTGGGGCGGCCGACCGAGAACCGCCGGCAGGACGGCCCGGCGCCCCGAGCCGCGTGCCCGTGCGGGCGCGGGCCGCGGGGCTTCCTCTCGCCTTCTGGGGCGCCCAGTTACGGACGCGTCCGTAAGGTGCCTGCGTTCGGGGAAAGCAACAGCGAAGGGATAGGGGGCGGGCGCAAGAGACCGAAAGCCTTGACAGATTCGGGAGAATTTGTCGTTTTCGTTTCCACTTGCCCGGGCCCTTGAAGGCCGTCCGCTTCCCTTGCGGTGGCAGTCCCCGGAGGAGCGGGCGGGCAGGCCGGGCGGGGGTGGCGCCGGCCGGCGGGGCGGCCGGGGCGGCCGGGCCGGGCCACCAGGCCTCACGCGGCCCTGCGCCCTTCCCCGGCAGAAAAGCCCGGGACGGCCATGTGCGTGGGCTGCGGGAGTCAGATCCACGACCAGTTCATCCTGCGGGTGTCGCCCGACCTCGAGTGGCACGCTGCCTGCCTCAAGTGTGCCGAGTGCAGCCAGTACCTGGATGAGACGTGCACGTGCTTCGTGAGAGACGGGAAGACCTACTGCAAGCGGGACTACGTCAGGTGAGGCCCGCGGGGACCGGGCCGGCTGCCGCCCCTGGGGCCGGCTCGGGCCCTGCGGCGCGTCCGCGCTGCTCTGCCCGGCCGGACACGGCCGCTCCGCCCGGACGCGTCCGCGGCGCCTCCGGGCCTGGGAAGCCCCGCGGGCGGCCACAGCCGCGTCCCGGGGCTCAGGAGGGCGAGGGCGGCCGCAGGCCCCACTGACGCCGCCCGCGCCCGGGCCCGCAGGCTGTTCGGCATCAAGTGCGCCAAGTGCCAGGTGGGCTTCAGCAGCAGCGACCTGGTGATGCGCGCGCGGGACAGCGTGTACCACATCGAGTGCTTCCGCTGCTCCGTGTGCAGCCGCCAGCTGCTGCCCGGGGACGAGTTCTCGCTGCGGGAGCACGAGCTGCTCTGCCGCGCCGACCACGGCCTCCTGCTCGAGCGCGCCGCGGCCGGCAGCCCGCGCAGCCCCGGCCCGCTCCCCGGCGCCCGCGGCCTGCATCTGCCAGGTAAGCCGCGCCGGGCCTGCGCGGGGCGGGGGTGCGCGCGTGCGGGTGCTTGCGTTCCTACGAGTGGTCGCTTGCCTGCGGTCCGTCTTCTGGGATTTCCGTTTGAGTGAACTGTGTGCTAAGGATGCAGCTGTGTGCTCGCGTGTGCGGGAAACAGATTGTGAGCGTGTGAGCTCGGGAACCTGCACAGTTGTGTTCTCCGTGCCGGAAATATGCGGGGCGTCGTGCTGGGAGCAGCGGGGTGAATGACAACAGGAAATCTTACTTGTCTGGGGGCTTGCATTCAAAATTTCTTTGGTGAGTGTGTGTGATTGTCGCTGGGAAAGGTAGGTTTGTGAGTGACAGCTCCCGACTGGGAGCGGGGCGGGGGCTCAGCCAGCTGGCAAAAATGGCTGTGAAAGAGGGCTGTCTGTGTCACCCAGGGCGCTGAACGACTTAGCAGAGTCTCCTGGGGGGAAGTGTGAAGGCACGGTGGACTTTGGTGTCATTGTGACACCCCATCAGAGTGTTCCGTGCCCTGACCAGGAGCTGTCCCGAGATGGGGTCTGAATGTGTAGCCACAGGCAGGTGGGGGCGGCGAGAAACAGGCCCCTCGGCTGCAGGCCTGCAGATCCCGGCAGCCGTGGCCTTCAGCGCAGATGTGGAGACCGCGCTGAGCCTCTGCGTGCGCGTGGCCGTACCGCCTCCTCTCCTCTCTGGCTCTCCGTTTCCTCCCAGTAGAATGAGGAGATTGGGCTGGACGGGCTATTTGTAAATACTTGTCCTAGGGTTGCCTGCAGGGAGACATAAGTCCGAACAGCTCAGCACATATCTGCACGCGTGCAGACCGGGTTTGGGTGGGGCTGTGAAACAGGATGGAGGGGTACTGAGCGCCCCCCGTCTCGGATCCCTTGTTGCCGCCTGTGGGCTGCAGAGGTCACGCGCTGTGCACCAGGGGTGGAGAGAACCCAAGGCCAGGCGAGGAGAGTGCGGCTCCTGGACTGGGAAGCCCGGAGCCTTGAGGGGCCGGGAGACCAGGGCGAGGCCCGAAGGCGGTTGGGAAGGAGCCGTTCCGGGCCCTGGAGGCCGGTCCGGGCCCCGGGCCCCGTCTCCGCACCGTCCGAGCGGGCTCTGAACGAGGGAAGGGCCCTCGCAGGCCCCGGGAGCAGGCTGCAGGTCCCCGGTGCCCTGCAGCGCCGCTCCCGGGTCCGCATCGGCGTCTTCACCGCCCAGAGTCCGGGGCTCTTCTCCTTCCTCTTCCTCTGAAACTTGGACTTCTTCCGGAGGGCTCCGCTCCCGCATGGCCCGGGCGGCCGCGCTGTCCCGCAGCGGCCTGTCGCGGAGCTCCCGAGCCCCGCCTGAGCTCCGGAGAGGTCGCTGTGGGCAGCCGGGCCCTGCGGCGGCCGAAAGGACGAAATGCACAGCTCCCTGCGGGGGAGGCGAACGGGTGGAGAAAGAGACTAACAGTAAAACGAAATGAGCGGGATAGAAGAGAAACGAAATCGGGCCCGGGAGGGCTCGGCCGCGCCGGGCTGGGCGCCGGGCGGGCGGGCGGTGGCCTGAGCCCCTCGCCCGTGCTGCCCTCGCAGACCCCGGGGCGGCGCGGCAGCCCTCGCTGCGGCAGCACGCGCACAAGCAGGCGGAGAAGACGACCCGCGTGCGCACCGTGCTGAACGAGAAGCAGCTGCACACGCTGCGGACCTGCTACGCCGCCAACCCGCGGCCGGACGCGCTCATGAAGGAGCAGCTGGTGGAGATGACCGGCCTGAGCCCGCGGGTCATCCGCGTCTGGTTCCAGAACAAGCGCTGCAAGGACAAGAAGAAATCCATTCTTATGAAGCAGCTGCAGCAGCAGCAACACAACGACAAGACGGTAGGAGCTGGTCGGGTGGGGCCGCGGGTTCCGCCCGCAGTCCCTGCGTGTTGTTTTCTGGGCGCTCTCTGGGGACATCAAGGCGAACTGGACTCTCCAAATAGCTTGTTTTTACCTTCAGAAAAAGGCTTGCGTCGGGGTTTAAGGCTCCCTAATTATTTCGTACGCTGCCGGGTCCTCTCCTCGTCCGAGTGGTAGCCCCAAGTCGGGGGTCCCGGCACTGGAGGAGCCCAGGGCGATGGCCGTGTGCAGTGTCCGAAAGTCAGGCTGGCAGGTGTGTCCTCTTAGCATGCCTGGCCAGGGAGGGGAGCGCGGGCCTCCCCTCCCCTTGCTGGGTAGTTGGCTCCCAGCACTGAGGCTGGCCCATGGTGGGGTTTGCAGGCCCCAACAGATCCTCAGTGGAGGAGGAGGGCTCTTCCGAGTGTGCACCTCCCGCAAACCAGAACAGGCCCCGAATCGTATCAGTGCCTGGAGCCCCAGTCTCAAAGGTGGCAGGAACAGCGAGACCTAACTCGACTAACTTGAGCGCCCGCCGCCTTCTGCTTGCCTCACAGAGCCTCCAGGGACTGACCGGGACGCCCCTGGTGGCGGGAAGCCCGGTTCGCCACGAGAGCGCCGTGCAGGGCAGCGCAGTCGAGGTACAGACGTACCAGCCGCCGTGGAAAGCGCTTAGCGAGTTCGCCCTCCAGAGTGACCTGGACCAACCCGCCTTCCAGCAGCTGGTGAGGCCCTGCCCTACCCGCCCCGACCTCAGGGCTCTGGGGGTTGAGGATTTAGCCACTTAGCCAAGGCGGGAAGGAGGGGGCTTTGCTTGAGATGAGCGCAGGGGACAGCCCTGGGCAATGGGGGAGGGAAGAGTGGCGGGACCTGCAGCCTCATCGTAAACCAAGGTCTCCTTGGATTAAAGTGAGCACGGGAGAGGTTGCCGGACTGAGAAGCCGCACCCTGGCCCCAATCCCCTGCGTGCGCCTGGGGACCTAGCCTCCTCCTCTGCAGGGCTTGCTCCCACCCCGCGGCCAGGCCCCAAGGGACACTGCCCGACTTGGAGTAAGCGCCCGCGTTCCCAAGCTCAGGCGCGCCTTCATCCGCTGCTTCCTGGTGTCTCCGCCACCCCAGGTCTCCTTCTCCGAGTCTGGCTCCCTAGGCACCTCCTCCAGCAGCGACGTGACCTCCCTGTCCTCGCAGCTCCCGGACACCCCCAACAGCATGGTGCCCAGTCCCGTGGAGACGTGAGGGACCCTTCCCTGCCAGCCCGCGGACCCCGCATGCTCCCTGCATGAGACTCGCCCTCGCTCGGCCAGCCCAGCTCCCGGAGCGCTCTCGCCTCTGCAGTTGTTGCTGTTATTTAAAGAGAGAGGACGGGAAACGGGCAGGAAGGCCAAAGCCCCGGGGCGCAAGCTGCCGTCACCGGACTGGAGTCCCTGCTCCTAGGACTTTTATTTTTTCGAAACCAGAAGTTGGGACTTGCTAGGGTTAGCTCTGCCGGTCCTCCCTTCCCGCGCCGCCCGCGCGGGGTCCTGGAGGGGACGTGGAGGGACGGCCCGAGGAGCGGACGCGACTTCCCGGAGCGCGTGGTTGCTGGGAAAGGTAGAACGAGACTTTCCTTGGAAATGTTTTAAATTATCATTCGACGGAGGACAGTGTGAGCCTTTGCCGAGCAAACGTAAGTTATTGTTATTTATTGCAAGAACAGCCGGTTCATAGTGGGACGGATATTTTGATCTCAATAAAAAGTGGTCACCGATGCGACAATGCTGCTGTGTGCTGTGAGCGCGCGGGCGGGAGGGGCGCCGCCGACTGCAGCTGCCCCGGCCGCGCCCGCCTCCCGCGTGGGGCCCCACCTGCCTCCCGCGTGGGGCCCCACCTGCCTCCCGCGTGGGGCCCCCGCCCGCCCGGGCCTCCCGCGTGGGGCCGACCGCGTGCTCGGCGACAGCGTTTGCGCGGGAAACCCGCAGGCTCCCGTGGCGGCCGCGCGTGGACCCCAGCCTGCTCGGGCGCGCGGGCGAGTCCCTGCCCGTCTCCTCGCCGCTCCGGCGCCTGATCGGAGCCCGCACCGCCCGGCACCCAGCCTGGGCCTCGCGCCTCGCTTCGCGCCGCTGTTGCCGTCGGTCCCGGGGCCCTGGGCCGTCCCGCGCCGTCCCCAGGGTGGGTGCGCGACGTGACCAGGCTCGTGGCGCTTATTAATTCCCCGTCTAGACGGCGGCGGCCGCTTATCTGCGCTCGGCATCGCCTGCAAGCGATACGCCGGGCAGCCCGCGAGCCCGCCGCGCGGCCGCCCAGAGTGGCCCGGGAACCAGTCTGGCGTGTCCTCCGTTTATTTTCTTTCCAGATCCGAAGTGGGGGCGGGGCGGCCCGGGGGGAGGGGCTGGATGTGCCGTGCCCAGGTCACTTGGTGTGACATTTCAAACTCCTGCGACTGGCTCTCGAAAACTGGCTGTGGTGCTCGCAGGGAGTAGCCGAGAGACGCCGGCCCCGCCGCCCGGGCAAGCGCGGGCCGCGAGCCCAGGTGTGCCCTCCGCGGGTCTGCACCCCTGGCGGCCCGGAGCCCCTTCCCGAGGCCGGCCCGGAGCCCCTTCCCGAGGCCCGGAGCCCCTTCCCGAGGCCGGCCCGGAGCCCCTTCCCGAGGCCCGGAGCCCCTTCCCGAGGCCCGGAGCCCCTTCCCGAGGCCGGCCCGCGCGCGGCTCGAGGAGCCGGCAGGCGACAGGCGGCCGCCGCTGCCGAGGCCCGGCGTCCGGGCTCCGCGCCCTCGCCCCTCAAGCCAAACGACCGCCGCGCTCCCCTTCCCGGCGTCTATTTCGGAAGAGGGCGCCCGGGCACGGGCGCGGCGGCCGGCCTCGCTGGAGGCCGAGGGGACACGTTGGAGGGCGGCGCGGCGGCGGGCGGAGGGGCAGGCGCCCGGCCTGCTGGAAGGCTGCTGGCATTATTGGAAGAAAATGGGAGCAGGTGGGAAAGTTGAGCCACGTTTATATTTTACTTCCTGAAAGTTAGGGTGATGCTGGCACAAATATTAAAGGGAAGAGTCCCCTTCTTGAAGATTTAGGAAACGGGAGGTAAGGGAAGAGAGCCCAGGGTTAGTGAGGACCAGCTTCGCCTCTCCAGCGCCCAGAAACGGCTCTAGCAATGTGGCCTGCGTTCTTTGAGGCTTCATTCCCTTAACTTACCGTTCCTTTCCAATCGGAAGTACAGATTTCTCCTTTCTTTACCTTCTTTGCTGGCCGTTGGACAGAGGACTAAATTCTGATAAATCTTCGTTTCAAAACTTTTGATTTATCCGGAAGTCAGTTTTCTCATTTTTTTATTAAAAAGGAAATACCAGATTCTTGAATAAGGAATTTCATTAATAGTTGTTAATTAGCTCTGAAATTTTGCTTTTGACAGACTGCAGTATTTTTATGCTAGGATGGAAACATCTACCTTTCTAATTAGTTATCTCTTTCCTCATTATCCATATATCAAAAGTCTAATTCCTTTTTTGGATATTTATGTGTATGTGTCTTTTTAAATTATCCACATAAAAGTGGTTGTCGTGTGTTACGATGCCTGCATCTCTCTGTATTAATGCATAAAATATTACAAGCTTTTCTGTCCCGTAGTCGCCAGCCACCCAGAGGGCGGGTTTCTGCGGGTTTCCAGGGAAAGGCTTAACTCTGAAGCCGTGTTGCAGTGGTCCCTAGCGAGGTGGCAGATCTGTAGTTGGTTCGTTCCGTTAATAAATATCAGTTTTACTGGTTCCCACGTCATCTTTAAACATCTTCTGTAATACAGTAGGGATTTTCCTGTAAATTAAATAACTGGAGCAATCACAGTGTTGTATTTTATGTTTACTGAACGTTTAACGTGAGATACCCAGTTGTGTAGTAAAAATTCAGTAAAAGATGAATTGCCATAGATGGAAAATGGGCGTTAGTTGTTTAGCTAGATTCACTTTAGAACAAGAATTTCTCAGAAGACATATCTAATCATTTGGATAGCTCTATGTAACTGAGGCAGGAAAGGGATTCCCAGAGATGGGAATGTTTATGGCTGTTGTACCACAAAATTTAATCCATATTGAAAGACTGCATAATTCTGGGAAATTCAGAGTCCCCGTGGCAGTATTTCCAACAAACTTTAATATTTAATGGGTTGTGGAACAGAAATCAGACTTTATGTTTTGAATATGGAATAAAAGTTCAATTTTGTCGGAGTTGCAAATACTGGGTTTAAATGAGACATCGCCCGAGATCGGACAGAAATCTGTGGAGAATGGGTGTGCCCGTTAAAGCAGAAGCTCCTAGAGGACGCGGGGTCCCGCCCCGCCGCGGCGAGGCCGGGCTGCGCGTGGCTGCCGCTCGCGCCCGGTCGCCCGAGGGCCGCGCGGCGGCCGCTGGAGGGAGGGGCGCTAGAGAACAACTATTTGCAGAAGGTCCCCAGTGGAGCTGCGATAAACGCAGGGGATTCAGAGTTTCTTAAGCTGATGTGAGTGAGAGTAGAGGCTTTTAAATGAGCCTGACTGATGTGAAAGCAAACTCTGGGAACGCTGGGATTGGGCGCACTAGTGGGGCTCGCGCGACCAATGGCAGACGCGCCGCGCGGGCTCGGCTCGCAGGTGGCGGCGCCGGGGCCACTAGGGCGCGAGGAGGTGCCCGTCGGGCCAGGCGCGGGGCGGGGAGCGCGGCTGCTCCTGGAAGCACGCGGGCCGCAGCGATCCCGCGGGTGAGCCCCGCCGCCCCGCCCCC
>VSMD01126976.1:0-14914 GCA_008750895.1 Mirza zaza
AAAAAAAAAAAAAAAAAAATTAAAAATTAAAATTAAAACTAATATGGCTGTGCAAGAAACTCCATATTAAATGTTAACAAATGTGTCCATAAAATGGATTTCTGCCAATTTTCCCCCTCTCTCTGCTTTTAAAATATGCTTTCTTACAGAGTACACACAGTTTTGGCCCAGTCTTTCTCTTATTATTTTTTTTCTCTCAGCATTCCAGTCACTTCTACTTTACCAGTCGATTCTTTGAAGCAAAATCACTCCAAAGGAGCAGTTCATGCAGGCAAGCAGGAACTTGTCGGGCACTGTGCTTTTAGCTGAGTGAGGTCCAGATGGTCCCTCATTGTTACACTGTCCTGATTCTCGCTGGTTCTAGACATGAATCATCTGTGTCTGCTTCATACCACTGTAGGAAATCACTTCTGTTCTTTGCTTCATATTCACCCACATGTTCTGTGGGATGTTGTCGCCTTCCCATTTCTAAATTTCCTTATAGACACACTCGATGGCAGAGCTACTTTATCTCCTAGTTTGCAACAAGTCTGTTTCATTTTTAATATTGCCATATTTCAATGGCAGGTTACACTGTGGTTGATGGAAATGAAGGAATTTAGTAGTTTTTTAGCATTTTATCAGCTCATGTTTTTTTTATAGAGATTTGAAAATTACTTCCCAAATAAACCAACTTCTAAACTATAGAAAAAGCAATCTTATGTAAGTATGGACTTTCTTACTTTAAGAGTTTCCACATTTGTGCATATGTAGAAGAAGAGTAAAAGAATAAAATGAAGTATCATACTTTTGGAACTCATGTAGTTCCAAAATTTTATAACAAGATAGCTTTATTTTTTAGAGGAACAGCTTGGTGTAATAGAAATGCACAGGCTCTCTTAAAGTTTTAAAATTCTGTGACTTAATTTAGAACATAGGCTTATTAAAGGATAAAAGAAGAATTTTTAATTATTCTTTCTGTAGTTTCAGATCTCAGCCTTTCCTTTAAATTTCCTTTCACTTCTTTGTTAAAAGGATGAATATTTTTAGTATACTGTCGTGGTGCAAATCCTTCTTATAGGCTTAGATTTTCCCATCAGTGACTAAAGCAGTTCAGCTGCTTCCAAGTTCTACATTTCATCTCCTCTTCTTTTGTACCTCCCTCCTCCCCTCCCCTTCTCCCCTCCACCCTTTGCAGCTGCTTTGTTGGCAAAGCCAGATCCTTTGATAGATCCCGGTGGCATCGTAGTGCTTCAGAAGAAGAATTTAACCAAGCTTGCCTTTGATTCAGCTTTTCAAATGCTTCTACGTGAGAAAGTCCCTATGCATACTAGTTAGGAGTTACTTACAACCTCCTCTCCATTTACCGTACAAACTCCACTGTTTCTCCTGTTAGGACACTTACTCTATATTTTCAGAGTAGCTGGAGTCATTTCATAAATTGTTTATTATACGGCTTAAGATGGAAGCACTGTATACAGATTTCATTAAACGCAGAATATTTTGAAGTTGTTTTCAATTTAGGAAACACAGCCACTAGTTACACATAATTTGATTTACATAGTCTTTTTTTTTTTTTTTTAATATGGGAGAAGTGAGGTTCAATTTCCTTTCTTTTTTTCCTAGACACAGTCTCACTCTGTCACCTGGGTAGAGTGCAGTGGTGTCATTGTAGCTCACTGCAACCTCACACTCCTGGGCTTAAGGAATCCTCTTGCCTCAGCCTCCTGAGTAGCTGGGACTACAGGTGCATGCCACAATGCCCAACTAATTTTTCTGTTTTTAGTAGAGACAGGGTCTTATTCTTGATCACGCTGGTCCCAAACTCTGAGCTCAAGGGATCCTCCCACCTTGGCCTCCCAGAGTGCTAGGATTACAGGCGTTAACCACTTTGCCTGGCCATTTGTATAGTCTTTATATCAGCAGTCAGTGCTGTTTCTGCTTTTGTGTGTGCAACTAAGTTGCTTCCCACTGTATGTTGCCAAATAGAGCTCTATTATATTCTCATCTCTGCTGCCTGAATTGAATATTGACTGGTTTGCAGCCTTGTAAAAGAAACTGCTCTAGAGTCTACCAGGAAAAGAAGCAGCAGCTTTACAAATAGCATCTCCTCCATTGCATATGTTGTAAGTTTGGTTGTCTGTTGTGGTGGATTTTTTCTGCCTTCTTGCGGTATCAATTTCAGACGAGTGCCTCTGTCTGGGGGAAGAGTAGCAGCACAGGAATCGTTTCACTTGACCCATTTCCAAGTAGCACTAAGTGTGAGTCTCAGGACTCTCTTTAGGTTGAAAACTCATCATTTTATATCTAAAATGCAAGTAGTTCTTCAGTGCCCTATACTTCAGATTAATTGTTGAGTACATATATCCTCTAGTTTTATCTTGTTTTCATTCAAATTTACGTAGGCTTTAACTTGCCTTTTGGAGTAAGAAGAGCTAAGAATCTAGAGCAGGCGTCCTCAAACTATGGCCTGAGGGCCACATGCGGGTGTTTTTGCCCATTTGTTTTTTTACTTCAAAATAAGATATGCACATGTGCATAGGAATTTGTTCATAGTTTTTTTTAAACTATAGTCTGGGCCTCCAATGGTCTGAGGGACAGTGAACTGGCCCCCTGTTTAAAAAGTTTGAGGACCTCTGATCTAGAGGATAAAGAGATGACTAGTGAAAACAAATTGGACAGAGTTTAAGTCATATTAGGATTGCTTCTTTTTTCTTTTCTTTTCTTTTTCTTTCTTTCCTTCCTTTCCTCCTTTCCTTTCTTTTCTTTCCTTTCTTCCTCCTTTCTTTTCTCTCCCTCCCTTCTTCCCTCCCTTCATCCCTCTGTCTCTCCCTTTCTTCCTCCCTCCCTCCCTCTTTCCCTTTCCCTTTCCCTGGGTAGAGTGCAGTGGCATCATCGATCTTCCTGCCTTCACCTCCCATGTAGCTGGGACTACAGGTATGCATTACCACACCTGGCTAATTTTTAAATTTCTTTTTTTTTGTAGAGACAAGGTTTCAATATTTTGCCCAGGCTGGTCTTAAACTTCTGACCTCAAGCTATCCTCCTCCCTCGGCCTCATAAAGTGCTCAGGTTATAGGCATGAGCCACTGCAACTGGCCTAGGATTGCTTTTAATTCAGCTTGAGGACTGATACTATTTACTTTAGCAAAATGTATGTCTATATACTTGTGTATGAATATATATCACACATGTATTCAAGAAAAAGTAGTATTTGGTAAGAGCGTTAGGTAGTCCACATACTTCTGTAATAAATGCAGCCAAATTAAAATTAATCTGTGTCTCCTCTTTTCCTTTTCTTATGCTCACCTTCATTCCATACTACTGAACTCCAAAAGCAAATATGTTATTGACCTCTGAGGACCTTTGAACAGGCATGGTTGCTATAAGTACAGCATTATATTTATGATAGAAAACTATTTATAAACTAATGTATTCTTGATGTGATAGCCATCAGAATTCAGTAAGTTGGATAAAGTCTCCAAATCATAATTGAATGGTGAATTAAAAACTATAAACATTGGGCCTAAGAGAAATAAAGCAAATACAAAGCAAAGCTTATGTTAGAGATGAGAGGGTGTTTTCATGGGAAGGGATACAATGAGGTATACTCGATAAATTTTAGTAGATACCTCCTATGTGCCAAGCACTGTTTTTGGTGGTAAGTGGTGATACAAGGCTGAAAGGCAGTTTGGTACAATTTGTGCCTTGAAGGGATGTTGAAACCTGTATAGTTATAACTGTAGCAGTTTTAATAAATGACCTGTTAGAGCTATGCAGGGGTCAATATGTTTGTGGACAAAAGGCACCTAATCTAGTCTGAAATGGTCAAGAATGGCTTCCAAAAGGAAAGGGGGGACATTTAAGCTGCATCTTAAAGAGCAATGAGTTCCCAGGCAGATGAAGAGAGAGCATTCCAGAAATAACAGCAGAGGTAAGGAAGTGAGAGATGTGGTACATTTACATATAATAGTTTTATATTGTTCCGGGGTGTATGAAGGGTAATGAAGTTTGAGCTTAAACCCAGGAGGACAAGCTTGGTTCATCAGGAGACTTACTTTCCACATCCTGATTTTAAGGAAGGCTTGAGCCTTGATCTGGTTTATATTTTTAACAAAAATAACCCTGGCAATATAAGGAACATATTACGGGGCAGGGAAAGTCAGCAAGTAAGATTTAGGGTGATCACTTTGTATGGCTTCGTTTTCTGCCAAAAAAAAAAAAAATTTTAGGATAAACAGTGATAAAGCCCAAATTAAGACAGAAGCACTGTGGTATAGTTGAAGAGAAGTTGAGGCATTCAGGTAATGTTTTGGAAGTAAACTTGAAGGAGTTCAGTGATTGATGGGATATAGGGGTGGTACAAGAAAAGAGTATAGGATAACCTTCAGGTATTTGACTAGAAAAATGAGATGTCTGGTGCCTTTTGCTATGCTAGGAATGTAAGGGAAAATTAGATGGGGTGAGCAGGAAAGCAGATGGAAATCTGTAGGTTTGAGATGATGTTAATAGCTCAGGTAGTGAGCTACGGAGACTAGTGAAGCCATGGCTACCGTAGCTGAAAGAGAGCCCAGAGAATGAATAAAGAATGAGGCTGAAGATAGAAGCCTGGAGATTACTAACAATTCCGAGTCAGGTAAAGAAGAGTCCATAAAGAGAATGAGAAAGTGCGCAGCTGGGGAAATAGGAAGAAAACCAAGAGTGGGGCCTCTTGGAAGCCAGAGGAAGAGAGTTTAACAACAATGTTTTTTAAAATTGTCTTCATTATTCTGGTTGTCTTCTCATATTAAAAAATCTATGTTATATAAAAAAAATCAAGTTACTTTCCCAACTTTACATAAATGAAGAGTTTTTCTTCCTGATTTGACAGTGATTATAATATCCTAGTATAAGAAAATAGACTGAAGATGCCCAGGTTTTCTGGATTTTGTAGACTTAAGAAATGAACTGAATTTTCAGGTTAAGAGGAGTTAACGATATTTCCACTACCATTGTGGAGTCTGTTTTCTAGTTTGAGGATGATTGATATGTCATTTTTTAAAGGATGGTGAAATAATTCTTTTCCTCTGAAAGTCTCAAAGGGTTCTACAAATGATATCTCATTAGACTAAATGTTGTAACAGTTAATGTGACACTGCACTTGCTTATTTGCATATAAGCTAGTGGCATTGGGCTGTCAGCACAGAGCTGATACCCAATGATAGCAAAATTGGCAATGATAGAAAATGTGAGTCAAACTCTGTAGCTAGAGAAGGGTGCCTGGAGCAGCAGCTGAAATAAGGCATACCTGTTCCATGACTTTCCACATTCACTTTCCCTTTAGGTCTCTAACACTTTGTTACTCAGACTGCTCTAAGAACCAGCTGCATCAGCATCACATAAGAGCTTGTTGGAAATGCAGATGCTTAGGCCCCCTCAGACCTACTGAATAAGAAACTGCAGTTTAGTAAGACCCTCAGGAGATTCCTAGTTACACCAAGTTTGAGAAGTGCCATTCTCAAAGAACAAAGAGATCAAAGTGGAATGTTCTTTAGTGAGTGAGCCCTCTGGCTTTACTATTTCACAGTCTCTAGAACAAGTATTTTGGAACTAGGTATCATGCTTACTAGTTATTATTATATTTTCTTTCCTCCAAGGGGGTAGAGATTTAGAAGTGCAGATTCTGGAGTCAAATTGCCTGAGTCCAAATCCTATCACTGTCACTTGTACCTAATTTCCCCATTTTTGAGAGCAACTACAGTGAGCAGAGACCTCCCACCACCCCACTGATCTGTACTGGACATGTAGTTGGGCTACAGATAAGCCTTTGCGGGGAGTGTGTGTGAGGGGTGTTGTCATCTGTGTTTTTCTTTGACTCATGGTTACTTGGTCCTAGCTGAACCATCAGTTACTGAAAAGTAGATAAACTTTGGAAAATTTTTAAATTTTGTGTAGTCAAGAAATGTGCTTAATAATGAAATAGATTTTACTGAAAAAAGTCTACAGATAGACTTAAAAGTGATGAGAACTCGTTAAATTTTAACCTACTAAACGATAGTAGGAAACATTTTTACCAGTATGGCTTAGAGACCAATGCTCTTGACCTTGTTTTCTACAGGGGGCAGCTGGCATTTTATGCTATGTGGGAGCTTACGTCTTCATCACTTACGATGACTATGACCACTTCTTTGAAGATGTGTACACTCTCATTCCTGCTGTAGTGATCATAGCTGTAGGAGCCCTCCTTTTCATTATCGGGTTAATTGGCTGCTGTGCTACCATCCGGGAAAGTCGCTGTGGACTTGCCACGGTAAGTTAGCACTTCACTGACTCGTGTGTCATCGGAACACGCGGGAGTCTGTTACTCTTGTCTTGAACTGAACATGGAATTCTGTAGTCTCTTTGTCTCTCATATATAATTGGAATAGAATTAGCACTTGTCTTAGACTTTTAGCAGTTATCTCTGATAATTGTTGTTTTATCAAGTGTATTTAGAAGTTTTTTTCATTTGTATTTAATTTTTCACAATGTTTCCTTACAGTTTGTTATCATCCTACTCTTGGTTTTTGTCACAGAAGTTGTTGTCGTGGTTTTGGGATACGTTTACAGAGCAAAGGTATGTTGTCTAGTATAATTCACATAATGCTTTAAAGGGTGATTTACATTTTTTGATTGAAGTAGAACAAATTTATTTTATCAGAGTCAACATTTTCTTTTGCCATTTTTGTTTAGCCAATGCTTTAAATATCTAAAGTTAATTAGCAATTATTTACGCATCAAGACTTCTAGTCTCATTTAATATAGTGCAGTTTTAATTATATTGTTGACTGTAGGTATTTTTGGCTGCAAATTAATAATCAGCTGAGAAGTTTGTTCAGATTTTCTCAGCCTGTAAATTCCCTATTGGGGGGATATACATTTTTCAATTTTTATTCATTTATTTTTTTGAGGCAGAGTCTTGCTTTGTTCCCCTGGTTAGAGTGCAGTGGCATCGTCATAGCTCACTGCAGCTTCAAACTCCTGGGCCCAAGTGATCCTCCTGCCTCAGCCTCCCAAGTAGCTGGGACTACAGGCATGTGGCACAATGCTTGACTAATTTTTCTATTTTTAGTAGAGGCTCTTGCTCAGGCTGGTCTCAAACTCCTGAGCTCAAGGAATCCACCCCCTCGGCCTCCTCAGCCTCCCAAAGTGCTGAGATTTACAGGCGTGAGCCACTGTGCCCAGCCTGAATTTTCCAATTTTTGTTTTAGAATAACTAAACTTAGGATTTCATTTTCCATTGCCCCTTTGAAAAATACCTTGGTTCTGGACATAGAAAACGTATTATTGTGATCCTACCTTCCACACCTGTCCTGGAAAACTAGAGGTCCTACCAACTTAGAATGCCAAAGCAGCTTTTGTCAGCACTCCCTTCCTACCCTCTTTCTCTTTTCTAGTCATTCCCTCTTTTCTTTCCCATTTCCTTCCTCTCTGTTTTGCTTGATTTTGCTTTCTACCCATAGTACCATTTAAGCTGTTTTAAATTAGTTAATTTGGGTGTAATTTTAGAGCCATGATAAAGACATACTGGAGTCATTTTCATTATAACTCAGCAGTTTTAAGTCAAAAACATGGTATTTCAACATCATATTCAAATCATCGATATGTAAGGCACCATACAACTATGCCTAAAGAATGCAATGGATGTGTCCCTACCTGTGCTCTGGTTATCAATTTTATAGCTTTATCACATCACTGTTACAAGTTACAAAGTTTAATCCGTGTCTCCTCTTTGACATACATGGAACAACAGCTTTTTCATAAAACACCACTTTTAAGGACTGTTTTTTTCCCTAACTTGCTGATTACTTTTGCACATTTAGCCAACTCTAAACATTGAATAAGTAAAATGGAAATAATGTTGGTATTTGTCCCAAAAGTATCTTATAGGAGCTTCAAAGGTGTTTTATTTATACCTAATTTAAGAAAGGAAAATGAGTAGGTCTTCTGAGAAACATATTGAAAACTTACTTGAAAAAGGAGGGTATCCATTTATAATTTAGGACATCTATCTCAAGGTTCAACTTCTTTGTCTCTTGAATACATTGTTAGCCTCCCATCTTGCACACAGTCTTCTCTTTGAATGCTTTAATCTGTTTCTGAATATGTCTGAATTTTTATCTGGCACTTTGAATCTGCATGAAGGCAGGAAGGGAGAAAACTTTTTTCTTATAAGAAATGGCAGTCTGCAAACATTTATGTACTTTAGCTGGAGCCTTGACCAATGTTATTTTACCAGTATTTTTGAGGGACTGAATTCTTTGTTTTGATTCAGGTGGAAAATGAGGTTGATCGCAGCATTCAGAAAGTGTATAAGACCTACAATGGAACCAACCCTGATGCTGCTAGCCGGGCTATTGATTATGTACAGAGACAGGTGAGCTTTCTTGAGGCAAATTTAGTTTTGAAGGCCAATCCCTGTTGGGTCAACATTAAACTAACTGGTATTACTGTGTAAATTAGCCATGTACCTTCATAGCCACGGTTATCCTCCTGATTAGTCCAATATTTTTCTGCACTCTTCACGCTTGATAAGTTTATTTCAACATCATCTAGCCCGATAAGAAGTGTCTTTAACTTTTTTTGTTATCTGACTAACTCCTCACCAACCCCGGTGCTCTCCCCTCCCCCAGCCAAGGAACTTAGAGGGGTCAAAATGGAAGAGAGGTATGAGTCGCAGGAAAGGTGAGAGTCCAGATGGGTAAGGTGGGCAGGTGGGAAGTCTATATATACCTTTAGAAAGATCAGAAAAAACAAGAAACTGTTAAAGTTGTTTTACAATCTAAAACATACACTAAGGTAGAGAGAGTAGTATAATAGATCTTTGTACCCATAACCTCACCTGAAAAATTATAAACTTTTTGTCAATCTTGTTTTATTTATTAACCTCACATATTTTTTTGCTCAGTTGTCCTAAAGCAAATCCCAGACATTTCAGACAAAACATTTTAAACACTTTGTCATTGAAAGTAATATTTAACTTGGAACCAGATATTTAACATGTAAGGTATGAAGATTTTCCTTAGCTGTAACTACCCTTTATAGGCAATGTGCTTTTCCTGTAAAGATTCTAGAACCACTATAACCATGTCTGGCTATTTAAATTTAAATTAAAAATTCAGCTCCTTAGTCACAGTAGCCACAATTTAAGTGCTCAGTAGAGCACTTCTACTACCTTTACATGGCTAGTAGCCACCGTGTTGGACCATGCAGACCTTCCATCATTGTAGGAAGTTCTATTGGACATCACTGGTCTAGAGTAACTTATCTGAAAGCTTTATAGTGCACGGAACTCTAAAATTCAGCCATCTATTCTCTTTTCCTCTAGCTGCACTGTTGTGGAATTCACAATTACTCAGACTGGGAAAATACAGATTGGTTTAAAGAAACCAAAAACCAGAGTGTCCCGCTTAGCTGCTGCAGAGAGACTGCCAGTAGCTGTAACGGCAGTCTGGCCCACCCCTCTGACCTCTATGCCGAGGTGAGTCTTTTGGCCAAAACTTGAGTCTGCCATGAGCCCTGGTTCTCACTGTCTTACCACCACCTGGAACTTCTTTTCTAACTCCTTTTGCTGGTCTTGAATGCCATTTTGTTTTACTGTGAATTATTTTAAAAGGTACTATCTTTTGCTTTAATTACTTCTCTGTAAGTTATTCTAACCATATAATCTTTTTTCCCTCTTTCAGTTTCTGTCATTTTCATTTCTGTCAATATTAATCTGTGAATCTGAAGCTTTCACTTTAAAAAAGGATTTCTAGTGAGGATGACTATATGTTTGTTACAGGGCTGTGAGGCTCTAGTTGTGAAGAAGCTACAAGAAATCATGATGCATGTTATCTGGGCAGCACTGGCATTTGCGGCTATTCAGGTAAACACAGCTAGCCAAGGAGTTGTTACCAGAATGAGTTGATCTCTGAGGTCAGCCCTGAATGGTTTTCATCACTAAGTATGGTGAATCTTTGTATGTATAGGTAACTTGGAAGAGATTGAGGTTTAGCCACCAGTTTCCAACATCTTCCATTTCTTCTCTCTAGACTTAGACCTAGAATGGTCTAAAGAAACCAGACGGGACTCTTTGCCTTATTTATTTTCTTGCCTTGATTACTGGCGACCTGCTCAAAATATTATTATACACAAACTGTTGTAGTAGTGTATTCTTGGGAGGTACTTTAATAGAACTTCCCAGAACTTTTAAAAATTGTACTGCTTTATTTCTGTTTGGAAATGGAAAGCTATATTTCAATCTTTTTGTGTACTATTCTCCTTCCAGTTCTTGTTTTTCTGTCCTTGAGGGTTTTATATATTCATATAGCTAGATCAACAACTGGTACTACGACACTAGTGTCTAACGCTAAAAGGAACAATTTCATTGCTCCATAGAAGAAGCCTTCCAATAAAAACTGAGGTTCTGACCTCTTCTGTATTTGTGGACTTAGTTATAATATCTCAGACTGACAACCATCAAGGAGTCTGTGACATCACTTGGTACATATGGAAGTGTGCTGTGCCATTGTTGGTAGCTGAGGGGACCTGTTTTCCCAACTCGTACCAGTGAAAATAGTCATCCTCTTCCCTAGATTTTGCTAGTTCAAGCTAGTTTGTACAAAGTAGCTGGTAATTTTTTCTATATGTATTAGTTGGCCAATTAATTTCTTGCTGTGACTAGGTTGACGCCATGGCACTCACTCTAGCCTTGGCAACAAAGCAAGACTCTGTCTCAAAAAAAAAAAAAAAGTAGCTGGTAATTGCTTAATCACCTCTCACTTTATCTGCTCCCAGCTCTTCACCCCGTAAAAATACCACACACTCATCCTTCACCCCCACCTATAAACAATTAAATAAGGAAAACAGCCATTTTCTCACTCAACACAGCTATTCCACATTCCTAGTTTCTCAGGTATGTACAGTATATCTTATAAATTCTGTTAGGGGAATGCTTTAGGGGAGTCTTACAACTGAGAATAGCTATTTGAAAATGATTAGAAATCCTTTGCATCAGATCTAGTTCTCAGAGTATTCTTTTAGTTCTTGAAATAAGCTTCAGGCCTGGAGAATCTATTTTCAGAAAGTGTAGATATCTTATAATTGTTAGATAAAACTAATATAATTACTGGTTTAAATGTAAATTGCTTGGATTGCCTGCTCTTTGTATATTTGAACAGAAGCTAGTGTGTTAATGTGAGTGCCTTTTAAAATGGCAAAAGGGTGATTGTTTACTTTGCTGGTATTCAAACAGCCTTGAAATGATTCATTAAAAAGCCTAGCTTTTTATTTGCGATGGTCTTTGCCCTTCTAAGCATTTACTTTGAGGCTCAACATAGCAGTAATCTGGTGATAAGCAGGCATGTGTTTCATATTTTGATTATCTATGCAAACACATCATTGCTAAAAATAATGAAATTTAAGGGAAGTCTCTTTTCTCAAGTAGAATTCTGATCCGTGCATTCTTAATGATTTTATGTGGTAATATAGCTGCACATGTTAGCATGCATCAGAACAGCTCTGGAAATGTATGGTGCTTGTGGTCATGAAATATGCAGTGTGCATGTAGAAGACTGATGAAGATCGTCACCGTCACTTTAGCTATGTCCCTCATCTAGTTAAACTAGCTTATTTGTCTGCCAGGTATTTACTCATTAAATATATTTCAATGGGAACTAATAAATATTTTAACTAGTCTTTTAAGTATGCCTGCCATACTTGATTTAAGTTTTATACTTAAATCACCCTGACTTAAGTAATATCTGATAAAGATTTGACTTTTTTTTGAGACAGAGTCCTGCTCTCTCACCCTGGGTAGAGTGCAGTGGCATTATCACAGCTCACAGCCACCTCAAACTACTGGGTTCAAGCCATCCTCTTGCCTGAGCCTTCTGAGTAGCTGGGACTACAGGCACATGCTACCATGCCTGGCTAATTTTTCTGTTTTTAGTAGAGTCTTACTCTTGCTCAGGCTGTTCTTGAACTCCTGAACTCAAGCGATCCTCCCGCTTCAGCCTCCCAGAGTGCTAGGATTACAGGCCTGAGCCCCACTGCACCTGGCCATGATTTGACATTTTCAATTTAGCAAGTCTAAGGGATTCAGATCTTTCATGGACTCAAAACCTAATGGTTTTGAAAATAAAAACATACATTCGAAATAATAAAAGAATTTTCCCTAATGTGTTTTTTAAGAGTACCTATAAATGTTCTAAGCTTTTGGTATTCAAAATCTGATGTGGGTCGGTGCCCTGAGTGTGGAAAACCTGAACAAAGGCAGAAATAACTGAAAGATCAGTAGGCTTTTGTGCTTGTACATCAATCCTGATATTGAAATTTAGAGATAGATGCTTGGGGATTCTCCAGTCTCAGTCCCCTTTGTTTTACTGCAAAATTTGGTGGGATCAAGGATAATATGACTTGTGACCATCACACAGAGAGAGGCAAAACTAAAGCTTGAACTCTGGCTGTATTTGTACTCTGTCTCTAATTACATATCTAAAAATAAGATACTCAGAAGATTAAATCCCTAAATTCTGTTAGGAAACCTGGCAATTAATTAACATTTCAGCTGGATAAAATACAGAGATAAAATGGCAGAGTTGAGTAGTTACTATAGAGACTGAATTTTGTCTCCTTGTTTGCAAAGCCTGAAATATGTAGCCCTCTAAGAAAATGTTTGGCGATCTTTGCTCTAGTTAAATAATCTGGGTTTGGGTAGAACCAAAATGATCAAGAAAGAAAAATCTGAAAAATACCACTTGGTTATTATAATAGGATTTTTGAATATAAGAAAATGAGGTTTTATTTATTTATTTATAATTTATTTTGTTTTTTTTCTTTTACCATGGGAATTTGGTATGAGAGAATGAGGTTTTAAAATTTTGCTACATGCCTTATTAATCAGTAAGATGTTTCACTGATTTGAGAGTAGCCAGCCTGTTAAATTAACAAATGATCAATTATGAATTTTCTATTTAAAGGGTGTGATCATAGTAATAGACAAAAATCTGAGTTTTGCTTCGTGAAGCTCTTAAGTATCTGCTGTGGGCAAGGCTATCTGCAAAGGCAATATGGGGAAAATGAGAAGTGTCAGTTCTTACTTTGGCATCTCTTGAAGTTGGCATGTCCTCAAGATTTAGTAATCAAGGGCAAACTTTCATAGAGAACTATCTCCCGAGGCCACGTTGCTTTTTTCTTGTCTTTGTGCCAATCATGAAGGAGATTGAGACTGCTTTTAGCTTCTTCTTTCTTTTTGATTATCAGTTATTTATTAAAATAAGTTAAAATACATAAATAAATAGCACTTTGGGTCAGACCCCCAGATAGTAGTTAAGATTGACTGGCTTAATTCTGACACTCTTTAAAAAATTCCAGACAATTCTTCCTTAAAAACTTTAACCAAAGTATAAGAAGCTAACTCTTGAGTGGCTCAGATTTTTTTTTTTTTAACTCAAAATCAATTGATAATTGATAACCTTTTGGTAGTTTTTTATTTTTTTTTTCGGACAGAGTCTTACTTTTTTGCCCAGGCTAGAGTGCTATAGCGTCAGCCTAGCTCACAGCAACCTCAAACTCCTGGGCTCAAGCAGTTCTTCTGCCTCAGCCTCCTGAGTAGCTGGGACTACAGGGATGCACCATCATGCCCGGCTAATTTTTTCTATATATATTAGTTGGCCAATTAATTTCTTTCTATTTTTAGTACAGATGGGGTCTTGCTCTTGCTCAGATTGGTCTCAAACTCCTGTGCTCAAACGATCCTCCCATGTCAGTATCCCAGAGTGCTAGGATTACAGGCGTGAGCCACCGTGCCCGGCCTTGGTAGTTTTTTAAAATACCCAATACCCATTTGATAAATTTTCTTTTAAATGATATAAAATGATACAAATTTGGTCAAAGGTAAGCCTCCCTCTTGGTCTTGATCAGAATTAAGAGTCCCCTTAGAGTCAAGTCCCCTTTGTAAAGGCAGCCACTGTTACCAGTTTCACACCCTTCCAGAAGTGGTTTGTGCTTATACATAAGCAAATAGAAGCTAATAAGATACAGTTTTTTACCTAGGTTTTTGTTTTAATTGAATTAATATTAGATTCACATGCAGCTGTGAAGAAACAATACAGGGAGATAGATCCCTTCTGTGCTTCACCCAGCTTCCCTCAGCAGTAACATTTTGTAAAACTGTAGTATAATATCACAACCAGGCTATTGGCATTGATAGAGTCTGCCAGTCTTACTGAGATTTCCCATTTCTGTATCTTCAGTTCTGCACAGTTTTATGACCTGCGTATGTTTCTGTATCCACCACCATAGTCAAGGTACTGAACAATTCTAACACCGTGCAGACCCCTCCTGCTACCTTCTCATAATTGTATCACTTCTTCCCCCAAACCCTGGCAACCATCATCTGTCCATTTCTAAAATTTTGTCATCTCAAAATGTCATATAAATGTAAGCATATGGTTTGTAACCTTTTCTACTTTGCTTCTTAAAAAAAATTAGTATCTTTTGGGTATAGACCTACCTTTTTATTTCATAGCTGCATAGTCTTCCATTTTATAGGCATATTTTAATGACATTAATTGGCATTTATGTAAGTCTTGCTATTAGAAAAATGCAAATAGTGAATATCCTCTGGATTATGTTCAAAGGCTATTTATATCAAAAATTTTTTTTTTTTTTTTTTTGAGACAGAGTCTCACTTTATTGCCCAGGCTAGAGTGAGTGCCGTGGCGTCAGCCTAGCTCACAGCAACCTCAAACTCCTGGGCTCAAGCAATCCTACTGCCTCAGCCTCCCGAGTAGCTGGGACTACAGGCATGCACCACCATGCCCAGCTAATTTTTTTTTTTTTCTATATATATATTAGTTGGCCAATTAATTTCTTTCTATTTATAGTAGAGATGGGGTCTCGCTCTTGCTCAGGCTGGTCTCGAACTCCTGAG
>VSMD01126978.1:0-11953 GCA_008750895.1 Mirza zaza
AATTCATAGCAGAGAAAAATTCTACGAATGTGAAAATTGTGGCAAAGTCTTTAATAACTGCTCATATCTTATTAAACTCAAAGAAATCATACTAGATAAAAGTTAGATAAATGTAATGTGTATGGAAGTGCTTTCCCAAAGTATTAGCCTTAAAATGCACAACAGTACTTAAAGTAAACTATAATAATGTAGAGTGCTGACAATACCTTTAGTTATAACAGAGATCTTATTGGACGTGGGGGAACTTACACTGGAAGAAATTCTCCAAAATTTTCTCAAACATTGTTCAACACCACAAAAAGTTTAAGGAATAGAAACCTTACAACTATAATGAATGTGAAAAATATTTATACAAAAGATATACCTTAGAGAACAACAAAGCATTGATACTAAAAACTACAGATATAATAAGTTTCAGAAAGCATTTCAGGAAGACTCAAGTCTAAACAGATATCTGAGTTCTCACAGGGCAATGCACTGAGTCACTAACACATTCTCACATTTCTTTAAACCAGGTTTTTGATTACAGAGAACAACCCAGTTTAAATAGTTAGTAGATTTATTTTTATGTCAGCTTTAAAAGAGAGAGAGATTATTTGAGAGTTATAATTACATGTAAAATACACTTTTTGGTAAGGGTGGGATGAAAATGTAATAAAGTATAATTTTTTTTGGTATTTTTGACATGCAAATACTGATGTTATTTAACTTTATGTAGAGTAGATGGTATGCTTTCATTCTTAGCATGTATGTGAATATGTGTGTGATTAATAATAGCTACATCACATTTATTAGAAGCTTTTCTGTATTAAGTAGGCATTATACATGTTCTTTCCCATGGAACATTAAAAACACCAAAATGTAAGATTTATGAGATGGAGAGGTACTATGGAATTTTCTTATAACAAAGAGTATTTTGAGTGATGTATGATGTAGGTATACAGACTAATATTTTTCTCATTATAAACAGAATGAAAAAATGATAATATTAAAAATAACTTGTTTTAGTATTGCACATTATAATAAAATAGAATGAAATTTAGAATATTTTTAGATTACATGTAAACTTAATTTGTTTCATTAAATTAAAAATGTTTTTACTGTTTCCAACATGTTGTAGATTAAATAAAGTGTTATTTTGCCACCAACATTGACCTATCCCATGTTACTGAAAGTTGGAGGTAAGGATTGTAAAAATGTACTGTTGGGTTACACAGTACAAAGACATCATTTGTGATCCTTTTTATCAGTGGCTCTACTTTGAAGAATAATGTTCCCAAAGCTTTTTTTAATTAAATTTATAATTATATTGTTACTGTAATGCTTATAATAAAGATTTTGAACTTAATGAAAAGCCATACATTTCTGAACTCAGAATGAGTAGTTGTTACATTTTATCCTACATTTTTCTTTCAACGTGCAACACGCCTGGCCAGTGAAACAAAAATAAGCATAATTTTTGTTTATATTGAATTAAATATACAAATACATCACAGTTAAGTTGAACTATAGTTGTAGTATATTTACAGAGTAAGCAATTATGTTTGTGTGAATGTAGATGTGTACTTATTATTATTTTACTTATTATTATAATTACTATAATTTTTATTATTTTACTTATAATTATTTTACTTATAATTATTATTATTTTATAAGTAAAATAATTATTATTTTACTTATTATTATTATTACTTATTATTTGAAGAAAAAAGAAGAAATGTTAGAAAAAATAGTTAATTTAAATGTGTTGAAAATTTTACTATCAAACTAGAAACTTCAAAGATTCTGAAAGGAAATAGTTTGTTCGCTTTACATTGAATTAATTGTTTAAAAACCTAAAGCTTCTGAATTGGAACCTGCCCATGCCAATCCTCTGTTCTTACATGCTTATTACTCTTGTTAAGCCTACTATGTTATTTTATTATCTCAAAATTCATTAAGTATTGTTATATGACCTGATCTGCAATTACAACAAGGATTATTATAAAACTTAATGGTGCCCATAAAATTATCTGAAGGTATGAGTAATTCCACATTGTAGTAATTTCATTTTACTTAGTACATTGTATATTTTCATACTAATTTGGAAAGCATATTGAAAGCACTTTTTGGTTACTGTTTCTTTTACTTTTGGTCATAGAACCAATGGATTTATTGACTTTATCAGGATACTTTGTTCAGGTAAATACTAAAAAGGATTTATACATTATGGAGTTTTTATATTTAAATAGAAGAAATAAGTACAGGACAGTGTTAGATATGTAATAGATGCTTTATAATTAGCAATCAATATTTCTGTGGGAGTGAGCTTGTGGCTCCAGAGAAGAGATTGAAAATGTCCAGGGTAAAAAAGTCACTAATTTTCATGTGGAGTGAAGGGACCTGCAGAACAACCAACTCTGGAAATTTATAAGTGGAAATTCTGCTTCTTTCATTACATAATTACCTCTAGTTTTTTGTCATTTTTTATCTTCATTCCCTTCTACAACTGTATCTAAGCCTTTCTTCTTTCCACCTGTGCTTGGGCTACAATATTTTTAGTGTTGTACTCACCCCCGACCAGTTCACAGAGTACTTTAAATGTTCTGATGAGAAGTGTAGAATTTTTTTAATTTGGTGAAAAAAAATTTTAACTAGAGAGCTTGAGGCCATTCACAGGCTATACATACTGCATTCTGATTACTAAATTAAGGTTAGAGAGATTCAGTGTCCTAAGATTAAAGTAAGAGCCTTAAAGTCCAAAGAAAGATAAACAATTCTGAGTGCCAGAGGATTAAATCAAGAACACAGTGTTGTTTGCTTTGTATAATCAAAATGTTATTAGATCCTAACATATAATGCCATAAATATGAAAAAAATTAAATAAGTAAGGCATTAATAAGTGTGTGATGCATATGATAAGTACTATATCAAGAAATATGAGAATCTGGCAATCTCTTAATAGAGAGCTTAGGTAAATAAAGAAGTTTGTATTTAATTTTCTATGAAGTACTTATAGTACAACATATGCATGCACCTAGAAGCTATTTATGAGTGTGTATTTTCAGTATTAGAATGGAATAGAATGATTTCTGTGCATTTAGAATATCTGGAATAATATTTCATTATCTGATATTTCAATCTAGAGAATTTATTTTACATGACTTTATCTTCCTTTATTTTAGTGGGTGCAGTAAACAGTCCACAGTTCTCATTTTTAGTCATCTAACTTTGACAAACAATTTGGTCATTCTATCTAGAGGAATCTCAGGGATCATGGCCACATTTTAATGAAAAGTTCAGTAGTTATTTTGGATGCAATCCTGTTTTCTATGCTCACAGTGGCCAGAGGTGAGACAGTGAGCACCACATATCTCTTTAGTCTCTTCCATAACATAATAATTTAAAAGTATTGATCAGTCCCAGAAAGTAGAGGTATCTTTAGCTTCAAATAAAAGTGTTAAAGTCCCTTTCATGGTCTGTTCTGGATTACGAATCTGTTGGTAAATATCAGAATTCCCTTGCTTATGACTGATGAATGGAAGGACAAAACCAGCATTCTCACTCTGTTGCCTGGGCTAGAGTGCGATGGCATCAGCCTACCTCATAGCAACCTTGAACTCCTGGGCTCAAGCAATCCTCTGCCTCAGCCTCCCAAGAAGCTGGGACTACAGGTATATGCCACAATGCCCTGCTAATTTTTCTATATATTTTTATTTAGTCGATTAATTTCTTTCTATTTTTATTAGAGACAAGGTCTTGCACTTGCTCAGGTGGTTTCGAACTCCTTACCTTGAGTGATCCTCCTGCCTTGGGCTTCCAGAGTGCTAAGATTACAGGTGTGAGACACTGTGCACAGCCAGCACAAATTCTCTTTACACCAACAGCTCACTTAAAGAATTGGCCTAATTAGAAATGTTAATTCCTTGGGATTGGAAATCTTCTGTGCAAATAGTTATATATTCGCCTAAACTTTTATAGTTTACCACTTCTTGCAGGGATTAGATGCATCAGCAACCCTAGCTAAATAGGTCTACAGACCCACCAATACAAATTTCTGACACAAACTATGGGTCAGGAAATTTGGTTTGGTATTAATGTGCAACGAAAATATAATCAGGCCATTTCTCAAATTCAACTGTGCTGTATTAATGTATGGAAAAAGATAGCTTCTATAAGGCTGTATCTTCCTATATAAATGTTATACAAAATGTTAATGAAACTTATGTAGATTTAATTGCTAAATTCCAAGAAATATCAGGTGCAAGAAATGGTTAGTCCTCTGAATTTAAGAAATAGGATTTTATATATATTGGCTTTTGATAATGTTAATGCTAAATGCCAGCAGCTTTATGCCCAGCAAAATGAAACAGCATGGTGCCACTGCTGCCATGGCTGCTGAGCCACCCAGGCTGTGGCTGTGCTCAGTCAGCCCAGCACCAGCTCTTGGGCACCACACCCTGATGGCACCTTATGGTCGGAGGGGAGCACCTGGCTGCTGAAAATTTTTTAAAATTTGCCAAGAGGTCTGGTAAGACATTTAAAATGCAACTGTTGGCTGAGACTGTTGGCCACAAGGTAATTACAGAGAACAAAGACCATCTCATGATACTGGCTTCTTAACACCATCTGCAGATATAGATATAGATATAGATATACATATACATATATTTGGCCTGACCCTCCAGGCACATTAATATTAATTAATAATTTGATCATATTTCTGTCACATTAAAATGAGTATTAATACATTCTTATTATTCAAAAGAAATTTCAGTTATGATGAGTTTCACTTCTGATTATCCTATTCATGCTGGAGAGCATATTGCACAACTTCTGTTATTACCTTATATGGAAATTTAAACTCTAATGTTTTAAGACAAGGAGGTTTTAGAAGCACTATAACAAAAGTATATTGACAAACATTTATTAATGTCCAAAAACCTAATTAGAAATTAAGCTAAATGGCAAATCTTTTGTGGATTTATAGATTCTAGAACTGATGTTACAATTATTTCTAAAGATTTTTGGCTAATGATTGGCATATTATATTAATAGATTTAAAAGACCTTTTTTTCACTATCCCTTTGCAAATATCTGATAGAGAAATCTTGCCTTCACCATACCTGCTTTAAACATTCAACAGCCAACCAAACGATATCAATGGAATGAAAGGGAAACAATTCTATACAAAAAATTTAATAAAAATTTTATAAAACAAAAGTATTACCCTGTTTCCCAAAAAATAAGACAGGCTCTTATATTTATTTTTACTCAAGAAGATACTCTCAGGCTTATTTTCAGGAGATGTGCTATTTTTATAAGTACGGTACAACAATCTGCATTTATTCAAATATACTTAAGTCGTCTTCTTCTGGAACATCATCATAACTCTCCAAACCCCAATTCCATCCTAAATTTCTTGCTACTCTGTTGCCTTTAGAAGCCTTGGCCGCAATCTCTCATGTCACGCAATACAGCTCTCATGGGGTAGATGAGAAGGGCTGCTCCTTTGCTTTACCACTCCAGAGGAAATGCATGGGTTGTGCAGAGAAGCTGTGTAGCCATGCCCATCACTAGGTCTTATTTTCAGGGTAGGGATTATATTGCATAAATGCTTAGAAATCCTGCTAGGGCTGATTGTATGGGTAGGCCTTATTTTCGGGGAAACATGGTAGTTTTGTTAAAAGATAATTTTGTTTAATTTATTGGATTTTGAAACTACCTATATTTAATATATAAATGGTCACTAAAAATTAAGTGGATATAAAAGTTAAAGGTTATGAAGCATTTATAAATGTCTTACAGTAAAATTGGTTAAAATTAGATGGATTGGTTTATAAAAAATTTATTAAATTAACTTTATCATTAATACACTAACGTAGCGAAATTTGGTTTTCTCTTTCAAACTAGATTGTCATATCATAGGAATACAAATAAGATTTTGTATTTACCTATTAATAAACTGCAAAAATGAAGGCAAAAAAGGAGACATATTCAGTCTCCTTATTAACTTGTGCTTCAGTTTGTCTATTAGGTCTTATACTTGTTTGAAAAATTGAGTCTCATCTCTCTCAAGAATAAGATATTTGCATTTTAAAAAATATTTGCATTATCAGTTTGACTATAATTTGTAGTAACCTACAATCATGGTTCCTGATAAACAATTCATGAGTTCCTGCTTTATAAGCTTTAACTAATATTTAAGGTTACTAAAAATAAAAATTGTAGTCAATGCATGTAATTCTACATATAAGATGTACCATAGGTTAAGATGTTTTTAATAAGAAAAAAAATGAAAGAAACAGAATGTGTTCTTGTTAAAATATATATCTTTGCCTAATTCATTGGGTATTTGAAGATTGAATGAAAATAAATTTAAAAACAAAATAAAAAAATTCCACTTGTGAGAAAGAAAAAGTATATAAGAAGTCAATGAATATAAAGTTTTATTTAAAAAGATTAAACAAAAGAATAATGTAAAGAAAGAAACTTGCATGGATTTTTTTGTCCTAAAATGACTGGTTATTTAGGGAAAAGGAATGTTAGGACAAATCACAAAGTTTTAAGGTATGTTTTATAGATGATGTGTGATACGTGCAAGATGGGATAAAGTTTATAAAAGGAAATTTATTAAGGAATTTTGACTAAAACAAATATTTCTGTTAATATCAATTAAGTCTTAATAAAATGGCATAATGTACTCATCTTTATTCTTTAACATGTTTTCTTTTTAATTTAAAAATTATCACTACAGGAGATTTTTCTGTAATTTTGGTAACTAACTTGAAAAAAAAAATCAAAGGACTAGAACAACTGAGTGGCCAAGATCCTGAAAAAATTATTATTCCTCTTACTAATTCACAAATTCAAATGGCTTATCAGCAAACTCTGGATTGGCAGTCTGATATATCTGATTTTAGAGAAACAATTGTTTCTGTAAAACAATTGTTGTTTCTCTCTCCAAAGTAATTTATACTTTGGAAAGAGAAACTATCCAAAGTATAAATTATTCCAATTTCTAAATTTAACTCAATACATATTACCTAAAATAGCAAAAAGCATACTCATGAAACATTAAAAAATATGTTATTTAAACAAAAACGGGGAGGTATACGGTCCCCCAGAGATAGAATAAATTAAGCCTTATTTACTTTAAATGTTTTTGCGTCATCATACAAAAGATAATTTAACAGCAGCCGAGAAGTATTGGAAAGAGAGTCATCCACCAGATCCTTTCCCTCACCAGCCTATCTGTTGGAAAGATGATATAGAGAATAAATGGAAAGAAGGATGGGCAAAGGTGTGGGGGAGAGGTTTATGCTTGTGTTTTGACAGAAGATGGAAAGTCTAGATTCCAAGCAGAGGAATCAAACACACAATGTAAACCCGGGGGAAAGAAATGGAAGAGATCACCAGAATTGAACGAGGCCCTGCTGAAGGGATTTAAAAGGATGAAAATAAAGAATAGCAAGTGCTGAAGTAAGAAAACATGTCAGCCATCGATCATGACAGAGGTACAGGTGAGGAGGACCTATGAAGAAGCAGATGGAATATTGAAGTCGATGTCTGTAACTGAAACGTCTGTAAACCTCTTTCTTGCCATGATCTACATAGTGAGCATGGCGGTAAGAATCTCTGATAACCTGAATTATCATTACTAGACCTATATTCCCAAGCTACCTTTAAATAAGATTGTCAATTGGGCTGACATTCCTTTCTTAGTAATTAATAATGATTCTAATTGGCTACCAGGACCTTATGATTATTGTGGTCCAAGGAAACTGAATGAGGAGGACACAATAATTAATAAATATGAAGCTGAAACAGAAGGTCCTCCCATATGTATTGGTAAAGTTATTTATGGTATAAAATCTGCCACTCAAATCTTGCTAGTCACCTGCAACTCTACCATTGATAAAACTAAACAGTGGTTATTATTTTTAACTGTCTCCTTTTTTTCTGCCTCTGGACATACTAAATTTGCACCCCCAGAAGTACTCGTCTGTAGGGAGGTAGTAATTTCTGACCCTAAAACCTGGGTACAATGGAAAAATTGTAAAAGTCACATGGGACGTATTCTTACTGGATCACCATATTATGGTTATGTATTAGATTGGAGTCCCAACGCACATCCTGCTTCATCTTACAAACTTAAAAACCTTCATTGGAACAAAACTGCCACTTCAATGTCTGTAAAAGACAATGACTTTGAAAGTCATATTACATGGCTCAATTATGCTATGAGCGCTCCAGCTCCTCATAGTTTAGATGGCCCTATTCATCAGCAACTGTGGAAACTATCAGCTGCTCTACACCCCTTGCAGGCCTGGATTACCACAAGCACATTGGATATGAACAGCAGCCAAGAGTGGAATTTTTACCTAAACTCTACTCATTATATTCAACGTTGTGTTAAATTGCCTTACTTAATTCATGATTGGACATGCTATCTATGATGAACCTTCCTTCCTAGTGATGTGTAACAAGTGTTCTTATTTTTCCTGTATTGATTATTCCATAAAATTCAATCCTCATAAGGAACAACTTTATATTGTCAAAGCCAGAACAGGGCTGTGGTTACCTGTTAAAATGAAGAGAATTTGGCAGTAAACTCCAGAAATACAGGTTTTGGATAAACTACTTACCCACCTTTAAATGTACAACAAGATTTATTGGTCTATTAATAGCAGCTACTTTGGGAATTATTGCTTTCACTGCATCTGCCACCAGGGCTTGTGTAGCATTACACCAAATAGCTAATAAGTAGGTCTATCCATTCTCTAAACGCATGTCACATCTTCAGAAGTGAAATGGATACAGAGACCATGGGACCCAGATACAGATGGGAACAATATAATGTGCACTGGTTTGGACACATAAACTCCCTTTCTGCCTTCTCTTCTTGCCCAAATGCCAGGAAATGTGCAGTGAGTGCTACTGAATCCATGCCTCTCTAGAGACCTACATATGCAGGTCTGAATTCTGAATCCACAGTCTGAGGTTCCTCAGGATGCATTAGAGCATGTTCCAAAGAGGAATTTCTCTTCCTGTTTTCCTTCCCTCTCTGCCAAAGCAAAAAATACACAAGCTCAATCTGAACTAGACATGGCCTCAACCTGGAATTCGCAAGACAAGGGCATACTTTGGACTCAGGATGTAGGAAAATCTCTGGGAAGACATATGCTGCAGTGTAAGAGATCAACATGGACTTCTAAGTTGACTTTGAAAGGACATTTTTGGTATGAGTGTAGACAATTTTCTAGATCTTGTGTAATTCTGTATTATACTTGAGTGAGAAGAATAGAAAGGCTGGCACCACATCTAAATTTTTCCATAAATTATTGGACACTTACTACTCACCTTTTCTGGTATAATAAGGATTAAATCACACAATGTAGAGGCTTCTTCACAGTGCAGCATACCATACTTCTGAGCACGTATCACATGCTCAATAGACATTGCATTATGCTGCTCTTCACTTTGGAAATTAAGTATACATTGTGATGAGTGTTGGGCAAAAGGCAATGTGTATGCTGTGCTTGCTGTCTCTGAGTGCTACTAATAATGGATCTAGATTTAGCAACATCAGTACTAAAGTAGGACCTGACAAAGAACCCAATGAATGTACCCTTTCCACAGCAGCATACCTCATTTGTTACAGTGAGGCCCAAAACACCACATGATTTATATTCACATTGATGTTTAAGAGACAATTTAAAGGTAATTATCTCTCAGCCCAGGCTTTCAATTAGGATAACCTGGCTAGATTGAAGAAACACCATCACCTGTCTGTTGGGCTCAGTGGGAACATCCATGTGGTTTTAATAGTGCCCCAAATAATTCTAATTTGTTGCCAGGGTCAAGCATTAGGACTTCTGCATATATTCATGTGAATTTAGTTTAGCCTTGTTCCCAAAGAAAGTCACAGTTTCTGCTCCCTTGGGTTTGGTAGAGGCAGATCAGTGTGGTCCAGATTCCCATTCCTGTAGCAGAAACTCCTAGCACCTGTAGCAGAGGGAGGTAACCAGGAGAAAAGACAGGAGAACCTCGCATTTTGGTCTCTGTGAAGGAGCTGATCATAGCTGAGTCTTTCCTGTGACTAACAAGTGAGTGTAGCCTTTCTGCATTTAATGTTCCTCCCGCTTGTGAATGTTGTGGAAACAAGGGAAGAAATTGTGCTGACTCCTTTCAGGGCAGTCTCAAGATTTATTTCTAATTGTTTTACACAATATCACCTGAAAAAAGATTTCAGAGTAGGAGAAGAGGAAGCAGAAATGGCTGGTTTTCAGGTACGTGTGTCCCGGATTAGGGGTTGTGTCCACTATTTCTCCTAGAAAGTCATGCAGAACTTCAATTTTTTAAACTTTAAACCTTTACTTCTTTAATTAGGATGTGTTTGCCTAATAAGTTCTCTAACTACATTTTTTGGTTTCCTTTTATGTTAGTCAAGGAGCTCTGGGAAATCCTTCCTCCCTATATAACAGAGCCTGCTCTACATTCTTTTCCACAAGCTTCTTAGTATAATAACCAATTTTTATAAGAACTGTATGACATGTAATATTGAAAATGTTCTCATTGTGACAGGTCATTGAGGAATAGTGTGGATGTCTAAGATTCCTGTTGGGGATTGGATATAGTCTTTGAATTTGAATGAAGAGGGGGAACATGTACTCTCAAAGTTTGATCTGGATGCTTCATCAGCTCTACATAAAATATTATTAGGGCAATTCAGGATGAGGGTAGCATTGATTGCCTAGGATTAGCAGAAAATTATGGAAAAGGAGAAAATAGAAAACATGCTCTGTATGGTGCTAAAGTATTTATATACATTATTAAAGACAACACAACATGGGAAGTATCTGTATCTGAAATTTGCATAAAACTGATGATTCTTCATGGTTACATATTGTTGGCCACTATCATCCCAGNATACATTATTAAAGACAACACAACATGGGAAGTATCTGTATCTGAAATTTGCATAAAACTGATGATTCTTCATGGTTACATATTGTTGGCCACTATCATCCCAGCAGTGATTTTGAGTCCTCCTCTTTGCAAGAGTGGCTAACTCCAATTTGCCCCACTAAAGTTATGTTAATTTCATTCAGTTGCATAAGATGCTCTCTGACAGATTCCTCCAATATAAAGTTAATTGCTTTTTTTTCCTTTATCATTAAGTGTCTCATGTAGATTTACTGACTGTTGTAAATGAACAATCTCATTTAATCTGGAAGCTCCACTTTTTCCATATAGCATGCTTTAAAAAATGAGGGCTGTCATCTGTGTTCTGTTCAGATGAACTGAGATAAATTAAAAGTCTACCATTGACTGGATGTTGGCAAAATACTATCCTTAGGCAAGAAACATTGTTATCAGCAGTTATATTATGTGACATGCAGAGATTCAGACCCTACCCCAGATCTCCTGACTCAGAACCTGTATTTAAAAAACATATAATGTTCTTCCTTGTACTCGTAAAATTTAGGTGATACCTTCTAACTCACTGTGTTTCTCTATGTGAGAAATATACACAATTTATTGATGTGATGTAAATATAACACCCATAAATTTATATTACTGTGGTAAGGCCATTAATTTTGTATTAAATACCTTAACATCCAAAGCAGAATCATATGCACATAGTTTCTTACATCTTTTGTGATCCTCATTCCTGTGAATAAGAGAATATGTTCAAGAATATCAATGTGCTAAAAATTACCTTATTGGATAATTCCAGTCACTCTTAAGTCAGAAACAATTCTCACGCCTCATTTTCATTCTATTCAAATGAATTAATGTCTCTATGGCTATATGGGAAATATGTGTCTTTATACAGGACATGGTGACATTCAAGGATGTGGCTATAGAATTCTCTCCAGAGGAGTGGGCATGCCTTGACAATGCTCAGCGGAATTTGTATAGGGATGTGATGTTGGAGAACTATGGAAACCTGGTCTCCCTTGGTGAG
>VSMD01126979.1:0-39241 GCA_008750895.1 Mirza zaza
TTTTTTTTGAGACAGAGTCTCACTTTATTGCCCAGGCTAGAGTGAGTGCCATGGCATCAGCCTAGCTCACAGCAACCTCAAACTCCTGGGCTCAAGCAATCCTGCTGCCTCAGCCTCCCAAGTAGCTGGGACTACAGGCATGTGCCACCATGCCCGGCTAATTTTTTCTATATATATTAGTTGGCCAATTAATTTCTTTCTATTTATAGTAGAGATGGGGTCTCGCTCTTGCTCAGGCTGGTCTCGAACTCCTGAGCTCTAAACGATCCGCCCACCTCGGCCTCCCAGAGAGCTAGGATTACAGGCTTGAGCCACCGCGCCCGGCCAGTTTTTATACTTTTAAAGGGTTAGAAAAATAAAGAATATGCCACAGAGATTGTATGTGGCTGCAAAGTCTAACATGTTTACTACCTGGCTCTTTATGGAAAAGTTTACTGACCCCAGTCACTAGTTATTCTCAAGGCCAGCTCATTACCAGACCAGCATTTTTCAAAATGTGCTCTGTTATTGAACATTGATATATATGATTCAAAAACAAATAAAATTTCATGGTCAAATGGGTTAACCAGTATTAAATAAGTTCCTTTAATATAGGATTTCCTGGGGCCTTTCTTCCAGTCAGTGTTATGAATATTGGCATATTTATTGTGTGCCAGATACCCCACTAAGCAGTCACATAAATGATCTCATTTACTCTTTACTACCACCATTCTGGCCAGTAATATCATCCCCATTTTACAGATAAGAAAACTGAGGCAAAGTGAGGTCTTGATCAAGATTATTCAAGTAGGAAACTCAGACTTGTGGGGAGAGTGGAGGAAAGGGCATTTTTTGAAACCTTAAAATTTGTACCCCCATAATATGCCGAAATTAAAAAAAAAAAGATTATTTAGGTAGTAATATATAGCATGAGGGGAGATATTCCCATTTTATAGATGAGGAAACTGAAGCAGCACAAAATGAAATACCTTTCCCAAGGTCACTAGTGAGTTGGCAGAGTAGTTCAAAGCCATCTAATTTGGGGGCCTGTGCTATGCTTTTAGCAGATGCACTGATTTCCAAAAATTCCTGTGATGTTTCTCAGTGCGGCTGACTGCGGGCGGGACTCTTTCCAGAGAGCCTTCAGGACTGATGTTCTTCCAGACAGTTTGGGAAACGCTACATGTGTTGTTTATTAAACTGTCAATTCAGCTAGACCGCTCTGCTCTGCAGGCCTGGGCTCTGGCATGGTTCCTCCTTGCCATGTTCTGACAGCAGGGGGCGCTGTCCTGTTCCCCGCATCCAGCCACGGTCACCTGGCAGAATCACACAAACGACCACCTAGTGTCGTTACAATGTCCACTAAGGATGTCTCTACACAGGATCGTCAGTAGAACTGAATGCGGGAAAAACCCCATCCGTAACGAGTCTTTGTAGTAACACTCCCTATTCACAAGCACGGGAGAGGTGTGAAGTACAACCCTCGTGCCGTTGTATACCAGCAACTAGAAAATGAGAAGTGTCATACTTGAGACACCTTTGCCTGAGAACCAGAATCTCACCTTCTCACACAGAATGATGGCGAGAAAAAGAGGTCTGAAATGTACAGAAATCATTTTCATATTTGGTTCTGTTCACCAGGTGGGTTTGGGAAGAGAGGCAGCTGGGAGCGTGGGGTCTGCTCCCAGGCCTTGTGGGGAGGTGGATTTTATCTTGCAGCAAATTCAGGGCAAAGGCTTTTTCCATTTAGAACTAAAGTTGGGGCTTCAGGTCAAGTGGTGTCCTGGACTCTCGTCCCCAAACACCCGTTAACTCCTAGCCACTTGTCTTTCATCTGCGTCATCTTCCCACAGTCCTTGGGCCTTTTGGGCCAGGCTCCTGGCAGCATCACTTAGAATGTCAGCACCAGGAGAGGAAGCAGAGCCAAATCGGTGGTGAATCATAGCTGTAGTGACATTTCCATTATGATTATGGACGGGCAAAGGCCCTCATCCTGGGTCTTTCACTCTTTGCATTCAAAATGCAATGAATACAGAATAGACCAGGTTTTTGCTGCCTGTTTGATTTATGGTGAAAGTTGTCCAGACACCTTTTTTTTTGAGACAGAGTCTCACTCTGTTGCCCGGGCTAGAGTGCCCTGTCGTCAGCCTAGCTCACAGCAACCTCAAACTCCAGGGCTCAAGCAATCCTTCTGTCTCAGCCTCCTGAGTAGCTGGGACTACAGGCACATGCCACCAGACCCGGCTAATTTTTTCTATATATATATATATTTTTTTTTTTTAACAAAATTTTATTTTATTTTTTTTTCTTTATAGGTTCTTGATCAGGTAGTTAGAGAATTTTCTAATATTTTTAGTCAGCCAATTAATTTCTTTCTAATTTTAGTGGAGACGGGGTCTCGCTCTTGCTCAGGCTGGTCTCGAACTCCTGACCTTGAGTGATCCACCCACCTTAGCCTCCCAGAGTGCTAGGATTACAGACATGAGCCACCATGCCTGGCCCAGACACTTTTTTTTTTTTTTTTTTTTGCCACAGCTGGAGACATCCTAGTTGAAGACTCAAGGTCAGGTGTCCTTTTACTGACTTTCTGATTCCTGCTCCTTAGGTCAGAACAGAAGATGTGAATTCAAGTATGAAGACCTTTTTTTGTCCCAATGATACTTACAATGACATGGCCACACTCTTCTTCAACCCCCAGGAGTCTGCCATCCTCCAGCTCTTCCACCAGGAAGGTGGGTGCCTGTGCTTCGGCCCATGCCTGGGCCTGGTTTTGTCCCAGACACGGCTAGGCTGGCCTTCACTCTGGGCAAGAACAGGACTTGTCCTTTGTGATATCAGCCCAGACAAAAGATTGGTTTCTGCCTGCAGTGGCAGAGGGGAGCTGCTTGGGGCATAGGAGGACCTGGCAGGAGGGGAGACGCCACGTCCCAGCATGTGCCCAGGCGCCTGTGGGCTCCATCACGAGGCTTGGTGGCTTCCCTCCCCCCAGACTGAGGTGGGCCGTGGCTGGCATCGGGTGGTGGAACTCAGGTCGGTTCTTGCCTTGCAGGTACCTTCAGCCCCGTCACTCTTTCCTTGTTCATCGTCTTCTATTTCTTTCTTGCGTGTTGGACTTATGGCGTTTCTGTCCCAAGTGGCCTTTTTGTACCTTCTCTGCTGTGTGGAGCAGCTTATGGACGTTTAGTTGCCAACATCCTAAAAAGGTACTCTGTGTGTGTGTGTGTGTGTGTGCGTGCACACACGCGTGCACACAAGCGTGTGGATTCTGTGTTCTCCCTTCCCCTCCCCCCCCAACTTACCAGTGCGATTCTAAGCTATATTCTCGGTTTTGTTCTTCACTAGCTACATTGGATTGAGCCACATCTATTCAGGGACCTTTTCCCTGGTTGGTGCTGCGGCTTTGTTGGGTGGGGTCGTCCGTATGACCATCAGTCTCACGGTCATCCTGATCGAGTCTACCAATGAGATCACTTACGGGCTTCCCATCATGATCACCCTGATGGTGAGCACATCCCTCGAGGCCACTTGCAGGCTCAGGGCCATATTTACCCCAAAGGGCCTATTTTTACATTCTCGCTTTGTGTTTCAGGTGGCCAAATGGACAGGGGACTTTTTCAATAAGGGCATTTACGATATCCACGTGGACCTGCGAGGTGTGCCGCTTCTGGAGTGGGAGACGGAGGTGGAAATGGACAAGTAAGGCTATGATCTTTCTCGTGTCCTAGTTTCAGAATGTCTAAGCTCTGGCCTGTTGGCACTAGGGCAGGAAACAATAACTCACCTTTCTTGGGCTGAAAGACACACCATGTTTGTTCCTGAGCATATTTGGGAATGTTGAGCAGCCCGGGGTGGCTAGGGGCTCAGGGGGCGGGGACAGAGGGCCACGGTGGGGGCTACAGGAGGTAGGGCCGCTTCATGGCTGTGTTTGGCTCCTGTGGCGTTCTGGTTAGATACGACGTGAGGTCTCTGGGTCAGGTTTGTGATGTGAGTGATTATTTAGGGGCATACCAAACCCCAGGAGTAAGAACTAGTTGTTTCACATGTGCCTAACAAAATGTCATACTGTCAGTGGTGATTATTCTGGGTGTAATCACCTGACAACCCACCTAATAATCCACAGATACGTCTGGATGTCAGGCAAGGCCCTCGTGGGCTAGTGCAGGGCCAGCAGCCTTTTCTGTAAAGGTCCAGAGAGTTGATCGTTGTCAGCTTTGCGGGCCCTGTGGTCTCTGTCACAACTCTACTCTTGTAGCAGGAATGCTGTGAGCATGGCCGGAGTCGATCTGTGGGCTGTGGTTTGCCACCCTCTGATCTCAAGGGAGACCCAAACGTTGTTTTTAAAATTCTAGTAGTGGTGTTAGCAATTCAGTGGCGATAGGTGGAATGTGCCGTGGAATGCTGGGGAGGGGTAGCCAACCCCCAGGCAAGCATCGGGGGCTCGTGGTGAGGGGATGTCGGTACTGAGCTGAAGGAGGAGGAAAGACCCACTGGCCCGGAAGGGTGTTCTGGGCATGAGAACAGCGTGTGTGGAGGGATGGAAGTACAGAGGAAGGCACTGGGAGATGGTTCAGAGAGAGGTCCCGTGTGGTCCAGGCAGGGATGGAGGACCCAGCAGGGCCAAGTCACAGCTTGCGGCCTGTGGGCTCCGTCGTGAGGCTGGATGGCTTCCCTCCCCCCAGACTGAGAGCCAGCGACATCATGGAGCCCAACCTGACCTACGTGTACCCGCACACCCGCATCCAGTCCCTGGTGAGCATCCTGCGCACCACGGTCCACCACGCCTTCCCGGTGGTGACAGAGAACCGCGGCAACGAGAAGGAGTTCATGAAGGGCAACCAGCTCATCAGCAACAACATCAAGTTCAAGGTAAAGGAAACAGCCTCGAGTGGAAAGGTGGGTGAGAAAAGACAACTGTCCCTTGGTGCTCACGGCTTGGTGCTTGCCACGCCCCCTGGCTGCAGTGGACTTGGTTGGGTCTTAGGGGAAATCAGCACCATTCTCGTCATACATGACATTAAGTAGAGATTTGACAGCAAGGACGGACTTAATTAGGCCATCAAGACGTGTGTTCATTCTTGCCGCAGTAAGCATATGGACAGATCTTTTTATTTTAAGTCAACCGACAGGTTTCATTATTTATCCTGAGGGAGGGTTCTAGAGTTGCCAACAACAGGAGTGCACTTTGACCTACTTTTAAAAAGAAAAAAATCAATTGGAAGCTTCAGGACTGACAGGAAAGCTAAAGAACCAGGGTGGGGTGTTGTGGGGTCGTGTGCTGGGTCTGGTGGATGCCCTTTGGGGACCCTGGAGGGACGTGCATGGCCATTCTCTGTCCTTGGGTTCCTCTGTGTCAGATCCCAGACAGGGAGAGGCGCTTGCCTCACTAGGGTTGCATGGCCCACCCGGTGGCTTTGGGGGCGGGCGCACTGATGGACGGTCCCAGTCAGGACGTGGGAGGGGCTTGTTCCTCTCTGGAGAGTTGAGGTGCTCTCCCCAAATCAGTGGAGTGGGGGTGTCGGGCCAACAGAAACTTCGAGGTCTGCAGCCCAGTCCTCGGGCCTGAACCATACCCCCGTGAGAATTCCTTGCCATTCCTGTGTTGGTGCTGCTGCACCAGTGTGCCCGTGTACGGCAGTCTGCGGCCTCCTTGCAGAACCCCCTGCCATCATCACCCCCACCCCAATCTGCAGAAATCTAGCATCCTCACCCGCGCCGGCGAGCAGCGCAAACGGAGCCAGTCCATGAAGTCCTACCCGTCGAGCGAGCTGCGGCACATGTGTGACGAGCACATCGCCTCCGAGGATGCGGCCGAGAAGGAGGACCTCCTGCAGCAGATGCTCGAGAGGAGGTGAGCACGGGCAGCTGAGCGACTGGCTGCCTACAGGGGTCACAGCAGAGGTGGCTCCTGAGTTTCTTGGGAATTTGGGGTGTGGGTTGGGGGCACAGAGAAGTGGTCCTGCCAAGGGTATCCTAGACAGCATCTGGTTTTTGTGTGACAGATACACTCCCTACCCCAACCTGTATCCTGACCAGTCCCCAAGTGAAGACTGGACTATGGAGGAACGCTTCCGCCCTCTGACCTTCCATGGCTTGATCCTTCGGTCGCAGCTTGTCACCCTGCTTGTCCGTGGAGTTTGTTATTCTGAGAGCCAGTCGGTAAGCCTCTCTTGCTAGCACTGAGGTTCTGGAAGGCAGGAGGGTGGTAGGAACATGGTCCCTGCACTTCAGGGAAAGAGAGGTGGGGCTTTGAGCATTTGTGTGTCAACGGCTGCTGTCGTGTGCAGTGGCATGTGCAGCCTCATGGCTCTTCTGCAACTGTTGGTGTCTCTGGGTGACACCCAGCTGACAGTGCAGAGAGGGGAGTGTGAGGCCTTCCAGGTGGTCTTCACCTAGTCTCTGCACCATGTGTCCTGTGTTTGCTGGCCTGCAGGCTTATAATGCAATTTGTATATTTTAATTTCTAGTCCCACATGTATATTGTCAAAAGAAATACCATTCTTCCTGTCTGGTCCCCTGCAGTTCTTTTTCCTCTCTTGTTTGGTTTTTAGAGATGAGTAGAGGTGGGCAGGACACTTTGTCTCTTTAGAAGGAGATGGACTGAGTCACCCAGAGGCCTCATTTCCAAACAAGCTCTCCTGGTTGGGGTCTTGGCTATGTGACGTGCCAAGACCCCAACCAGGAAGCCACCCATGGTCCCATTAGCCTGCAGGAGGGCAGTTAACATGGGGCGAGGCACAGAGGGCCTGGCTGGAGGTGGGGTAGAGGTGACGTGCAGCACCAGGCACCAAGTCCAGAATGCCTTGCCTGGGTGCAGAAACCAGCCAGCCTGGCTTGATGAATTGCGAGGAGGCGGGTGCTGCCCTGTGGGCAGTGGGTGGCATGACAGGAAGCTACGTAAAGGTGAGGGTGTGCAGAGTGGAGTGGGGGGGAAGATCCTGCTACAGGAGCGCTGTGACCAGTGCTTGTGGTCACTGTGCCCAGCCTAAGAGCCTGTGGTGGCCCCGTGTCCAGTGATAACAGCAGTGAGAACCAAGGAAGAGAGGGGTAGACCCGGAGTGGAGGAAGAGTAACAAGCCAGCACCTCTCTCCTGGGGCTGCTGTAGCAGATGGCCACAAAGTGGGTGGCCTGAAATAAGTTTATTCTTTCACAGTTCAAGGCCAGAAGTCCAAGATCCAGGTGTGGCCAGGCCATGCTCTGCAGGCTCTAGGAGAGGATCACCCTGGCTTCTTCCTAGTGCACAGGGTTGTCTACATGCTTGGTGCTCCTTTAGTGTAGACACATCACTCCAGCTTTACCTCTGTTGTCACATGGCGTTCTCCCTGTGTGTCCTCTCCCCTTTTGTAAGGACATTTGTCCTTGGACTTAGGGTCCATCTTAATCCCACATGACCCCATGTTTGAGAATCTGCAGAGACCCTATTTCCAGTAAGGTCACATTCATAGGTACTAGGACTTAGGACCTGGCCATATCTTTTTGGGGGATTTAGTTCAACCCACAACTGCTACTATTAGCACTTTTCTCATTCAAGCTTTGGAGTAACCCATTCGCATCTCGCAGATGAAGGAAGGGAACTTGAGGGAGATCAGAGTGCCTAGGGTGACCCACTGGGAATTGGCTGAGAACTAGCTTTGGGTTGAGATGTCTCAGTCCAGAGCACCTGCTGCTGGCCACGGCTCTGCGCTGCCTCCCTCTTGGTGGGGTGTGGGGCGCGGCTGGACAAATTCAGACTTAAAGGGGGAGGGGCTCTAAGTGTGACCCTTCCAGCCGCAGCGGCTGCTCAGAGCAAAGCCGCTGCTCAGAGCAAGGACAGCGTCTTGGTTGGAATTGCAGAGCGCCAACCAACCCCGCCTTTCCTACGCCGAGATGGCTGAGGATTACCCGAAGTACCCGGACATCCACGACCTGGACCTGACGTTGCTGAACCCACGGATGATTGTGGTGAGAAGGGCTGCCCTCCCCCCACCCCCGCCTGTTCTGCGCAGAACGCAGCCCATCTGTGCCGTTGGCGTCTCAGGCAGCAGGTGGGTGACGCGTGCTGTCTCTCCTGCAGGATGTCACCCCGTACATGAACCCTTCGCCTTTCACCGTCTCACCCAACACCCACGTCTCCCAAGTCTTCAACCTGTTCAGGACCATGGGCCTGCGCCACTTGCCCGTGGTGAATGCCGTGGGAGAGGTGAGTCTGAGTCCAGGGGCAGAACAGGGAAGCCAGGCCCCTGCCCCTACCTGTGAAAAAGGACCCTCAGACCTGGAGCTGGTTGGGTGGGGGCCTGTGGGCAGGAGGAAGCACCAGCACTCCTCCCCTCCCCCGCCCAGGGGCTAGAAGGAGCTGGCCTGGTGAAAACCCGCCCCCTTGGCCTCCCGGGTGTTTGGGACCCTGTCCCCGCCTGGCCAGCAGATGGTGCCAGTTCCCAGTGGCCGGGACCAGGCAGGACTGTCCCTTGTGTCCACATGTCTCTCTTCCCTCCTGACCTCTCGTCAGTGTTCCTCAGCGCCCCACCCGTTACTGGGATTCGGAACATTGAATGAGAGAATTTCAAGCAGACTATTTTAAGTTTTACAGAGATACAACATCCAGTAATTATTGCAGCAGACTTAGAACTTCATTTTTTGTTATCACACAAACACTATTTCATTGTAAAAATATATGAAAACACAGATGAGCAAAAAACAAAAACCAAATGCTCATGCCCACCCTGCAGAGTTAGCCGCGTTACCTTCCCGAGGCGTCATCCCCTTTCGCTCTTCCTCCCAGGTCTGCCCGTAACCCGAGCACAGCACGTCCTCGTGCAGGTCTAGTTGCAGTAGATTAAATCCTATTCCCTGAAGCGTAACTGCCGACCACACTGACCAGTTCTAACACCGTTTATGGTATGACTTTGGGCTACCCCCTTCAGTGACAAGCGGGAACCACCATAAACTGACAAATGGCTCATAGGTCATTCTGTAAGGTAGAAAGTGTAGGATGTGGCAGGGGTCATGACCTCAGAAGCATCCAGGGGCCCCACCTCTTGCACAGGTCTGTGGAGCAGGCTGGGCATGATGGGAGCTAGAGCTATAGCACATGCTCTGTTTAAGAATGTTCCAGAATGTTAGCTTCCCCCTCCCCCCTTTGCAGCTAAACTTGTCCCCTTGGTCTCCAGTTTAAGAGCCCTGGTCATGCCATATCTGGCCCTGCACTGGTTTTCTCTTCCTCCATATTCCATGACAAACTGACGAGGCTGGCTCTTCTCACCCCTGTTCTTGCCAGTGGGTTTTATTCTGCAGGTGACTTGGCCTTTTTCTCCTTGTCTTAGATCGTTGGGATCATTACACGGCACAACCTGACATACGAATTTCTGCAGGCCCGACTGAGGCAGCACTACCAGACCATGTGAGGGGCCAGCTCCCCCTCTCCCGGGGCTGCCTGGGCAGGCAGCTCGCTCACTCCAGCCATTACAACTGGCTGGGGCTGCACGGAAGATTCCTAGTCACCCCCCCTCTCAGAAAGCCTGTAGTCATCCACCATTTTGCTGATCAGAGAACCTGGGGAGGGTTTGGAACCGTCAGAGTCTGGACTTTCCTAACTTCCTCAGCAAGTATCTTCCCATTCCCTGCCCCCCGAGTTCCTACCCTCCAGTGTTGGCACAGGCACACCATGGTCACCGCTAGAGACAGGACCAGGGGTGGAAGTCAGGCAGACCGCTGGGTGACACTCTGAGCAGTGTTCGTGCCCCATCTTTGCTGCTTTCCTAGCGACCCCAGCTGTTGCCGTGGATGTATGGGAGGGACCTTGGCCAAGGCAACACTGGGGGCTGGGAGGGGTGCGCCAGTTTTAAATTCAGTTAATGACTAAATTTAGGAATTAGGCACTAAGAAAATTCTCCGTGTTTCAGGGAGGCCTTCCTTTGTTGGGACTCTTAATTCCGTATCTTCTGTAGTTCATTTGAAGGGAGTGTTCTGCTTCCTCGGTGTGAGCAGGTGTTCCAGTCTGGCTCCTATGGTTTGAATCTCCTTGGAACCACTGCGCACCAGAACCACAAAGCATTAAAATCTCTCTGGTAATCTCTGAATGATAAATCTGATAAGAGGGTCAGATTTCCATCCACCTGGTTGGTAACATTTCAGCTTTCTTTCCATTTGTAAATTATTCATGGTCTCCTATTAACAGGTTTCTACCCTGATTCTTTTCATCTCCATGAACTACTAAACTTTCCTTAAGATTTTATCCTGTCTTCTGGTGAAACAGCCACAACTCGAAGGGTTTTGGCGTCACCTGCCAAAGTTAGCTAAATGCAGGGCACCCATAGATAAGACGGCTTCACTGAACTCTGGGGAAGGAGGCGACTCCTGAGCCAGTGACCACCAAAAGGTACATGCTGTGATGACACAGATGGCTGATTCGAGGAAGAAGGTGTCTGCCCTTCACAGACGTCTCACTTCCTGCTCTTGGCCTTCCCAGCCTACGCAGAAACTTCAGGAGGGTCTCTGCCCTGCAGGGAGGTGGGGTGGGGAGATGCTCCCTGCCAGCGTGTGCCTGCGGGTTTTAGCATCGAGCATAGGAACCGCCCCCTCTTTTGGTGACTTCATTTCTTTCCAGGCTAGTTGGTCCGCTCTCGGGCTAGGCCCCAGGGTGAGCATCCTGGCATCACGCGTTTGCGTACCTTCCCCTAATTGCCACAGGTTTGTGAACGTCTTAGCCCCATCAGGTGTCCCTGGGGCAGACATACTTTGGGACTCAAGATGGCATTGGTCTGCATTTAGTTTCTTTCAAACGATAGAAGTTGCCTGCTGCCTCGGTGCCTGGCCTTGGCAATGGTGTCCTCTCGCCCTCAGTTCCCCTGGATGCACCTGACTTGTGAAATGGGGATGATACTCCCAGTAAATAGTTTGGGAGATCACAAGGACCAAAAAGGCAAAACCCTTGTAAATGTGATTGTGTTTGACGAGCTGCCGCTTTACTTTATGGTGGTGGTCAGAGCCGGGCCACCTTTCTTCCTCTGATTAAGAAGGAAGCCAATCGTCCAAGTCAGGAGAGTGGCATGACCACCCCTCACAGACATTTCACCCCTTCCTGGAATTGGCAGAGCTGGTGCCCTGCAGGAGGACCCCCGGCTCTGGAGGGCTGGGTCACTGGCCACCTGCCTCGAGGCTGCCACTGGTGAATGTTGTTGGAACGTATCCCTCGTGCACATCGTGTTGTGTTTGAGTCACTGGATATTTTGTTCCCGTCAGTTTAGCCAGAGATAGACGGTAGAATGCAAATGCCTCCCTCCCCCCGAACTGACTGGATGGCTGCCACGGAGGACCCACACCCAGGCCCCTCTGCAAAGGCACGTGGTTTCCTCTCCTCCCTCTGCATCCGCCCTTTCCAGATAAGCCCAAAGACATCACCTTCTCCACTCGTGACAAGTAACCGTAAGCTTTGCTCCTTCAGTCTGTACAGTAGAAAGCAGTGTTTGCAGCTTCGCCTATTAAACCCGCCCGTCGGCTGCCAGTGATAAGGCACCTCGGTAAAGCAGCAATCCCCAGAGGGGAGTCTGGGGTGGCTCCAGGTGGTTTTCTGTGTTTTGTTGTGGTATTTCGTGGCCCCCCAGCTGGGGCAATAAGGGAGCGGGGTTGGCAGGCCCCTGCTGCTGGCACGGGGCCGGTGCACTCTGGGGGATGATTTGCTCGTGGCCTCGTCTAATAGTCCCCAGCTGGAATGGATGCTGGCTCGGCCCAGCCTACCAGATGGCGTTTCTGATGCAGAATTGTGCACTGACATGGCCCTGGGTGACAAAAAACTTCTGAAAAGGCCGGAGCACCCCCCCCCCCCCCCCTCGCTCCCTCCCTGGCCCTGCAGTGTTGATGTGCAGTATCGCCCCCAGCCCCTGTGGACCTCGGTCGCTTGACAGTCGCAGCTTCCTTCTTCTGTTTGCACTGTTTATATGGTAATGTGAGCTAATCTCGTGTATATAAATTGTATTTTTTTTTAATTTGTAAAGTGCTATTTTTATTTGAACTTTTGGAACTTAGAAGTTCTCGTTGTAACCGTAACATGTCAGAATAAAACATCTCCATCTGTGTCCTTTAGCCTTTATTTCCACAGTGCTCTTTCTTTCAAGGGTTCTTGGTTTTTATTTTACTTCTCTCATATGTAAGAATGACAGCACTGGGAAGTAGTTTTGTGGTCTCAGATCTCCCCTCCTGGAGCTGCCCAGCAGGGCTCTTCGTTCATGGGGCCCACTTATCCCTACTGGGCAGCTACCTCCTTAGTGAGACTGAATTTAGTCCTGTGGATCTTAGCAAGAGTCCCTAGTCTCCACTGTTCTGTTTCTCCCTTCAAATGAGCACTGCTCTTCTTGTTTATGGATCTTCTGTAAAAGCCTCTCTTCTGCCATCACCCGCTTCCCAGAGCACCAGATGGAGAAGCACGATGTCCTCATGGGGCCATGCTTAGGAACTTACCCACAGACACAGTCCCCTGATGTCCGACCAGAAGACAATGAAATCCGTGCTGGGCTGCAGCTGGTGAGACCTGTGGCTAGCTTCTGTCTGTGCCATCTTCCATGGCTTTGATCCACTCGCATTTATTTCTGCAAGAAGTGTGACTTTCTGTCTCTGAACTGCCCTAAGCTGCCATTCCACCAGGGTCAGAGACGGTCCCAGTCAGTCCAGGTTCTTCTGCCTGTCCCCTGGTGTCCTCTCAGTTCCAGGGACATTTTCTGCCATGAGTAATTGTCAGTTTCATCCTGTGTTATGGTGACAGCTTGGAGTGTCCCCAGTGTATACTCTTCCCCTCCTAGCAACCTGCGCCCCCAGCGCCAGACCTCAGGAGCCAAGTTTGGACAGGTCTGTCTCTCTTGCCCTTGTCAGTCATTCTCTGCTGCCTGATTTTCTGCCCTTTGGGATTTGAAGCCAGAGTAATGTGTTGATTGGAGGTGGTTAGATTCGAGCTCTCCCTCCACCTCCACCCCTTACCATCAGTTCACGTACAAGGAGCAAATCACTACTTTGTTTCCTCTTTTCCCAATTCCCCTACAAGACCAAGACAGTTTGGCCAACATTGAGGGAGTCTCAACTGGGAGTGCTGAAGGGGCATTTGCAGTCTAGGGACACAGACACACAGTCACATGCAAGTGAACTCATAAGTTACATGTAAAATTCCTCCCACCAAGAGCCTAGTTTGTGCTGGGCTCATGGCTTCAGGGAAGAAGTGGCGTTCATAATGAGCGTGGAGGAGTGAGGAGAATGTCCCCAAGGGGACGGGGTAAGGGGCATCCCACGTGGAAGAAACAGCAGAAAGAAGGGCACAGATGATCGCATGTAGGTATGGGGGGGTCTCAAAGGGTCACAAAATCTGAAAGTGGGGTCTGTGGAGGGAATAGGGCTGGGGGGGAGACAGGTTAGAGTTCTACTCCCCGTTTAAAGTGAACTTAGTGCCTGGCATTTGCTGCATAGGACAGTTTTCAGAAGAAACACAAAATACTGTGTCTTTTCCAGTGGCTCCCACCTCAGTAAACACAAATCCAGGCCTCTTTGACCCAAAGTAGAAGAAAACCACAGCTGTTTTCCAAAGGCGTGTGTCAGTGCACAAAAGGCACATAAACCTGCGGTTTGTCCACATAGCAAACATTTGTTTCTTTACTTTCCACAGTTTTTGAATGCAACACTGCCTACTCTTTTCGAAACTAAAAGTGCCATTCACTTAGCTGCAGCGGCTAACCCTCTTGAATGTATCAGAGAAAATCTAGTTAGTACTCTCCTTTTCTAAATGTGCCCCGCCTCAAAAAACCCTGTAACCAAAAGGCACTGGGAGTGCAAAAATTGCCTATTGAGCACAAGCTACATTAGATGAAGCCAGGAAGAGTCCAGATGTTTGTGAATTTTCTTTTCAATAAATAAGTTCCCTGAATGTGAGCAAATCTGATTAAAAATAAATGCGCCTTTGGTCTCCTGTGGCTTTTTCAGGATCTGTGACTGGATGGAAGGCAAAGCAGAGCAGGTTGAGAACTGCAATTTGAGTGCCCCCCTCAAAAAAAAGAGGAAGGGAGGGAGAAATGAGAAGAGGAGAAAGAAGCTGAGCATTCTTTGCTCTGACAGAGGATAAAATGAGGAGGAGTGTTAGGCTGAATTCCCATCCTCCGGGATAAGAAAGAAACCACACCAAGTCAAGCCTTTGTCTTCTGTCCATGGTGCTGAAGTTTATTCATTTTCAAACCGCTTTCAGTAACAGGTGAGGGTCTACCCTAAAATTTAATGCATGGGGTTGGAGAGGCTGGGAAGCCACAATGAGACCAGCGTATCTACATTTAGCACAAAATGTGAGAAATCTTGACAGGAAGCTGCAGCTCGAACAGGGTGCGTGTCACAACTCAGCTTGATGGCAAGGAGATGAGACAAAGTCACGTGAGAGAGCCCAAGGGATGAGAGTCTCTCCCTTTTGCCCTAGGGCCTGGCCCGCCTTTTCCTCCTTGGCTGTTATCTCCGGTACTACAAAGAGAATACAGAACACAAACATTCAACTCTGAGACTTGACTACTGGAAAAGTCAACTTCAAGACTGTGCCAAACCTCTCAACCACCAACCAGCTACTTCCCACCAGGCCCCACCCCAGCCTGAAGACCCTTTGAGTTTCATGAACTGGTGAACACATTGCTTATTAAAGCTAATTTTATTTACTTTCACTTAAATCCTTCAGGATCTTGCAATTCTAGGGAGGAACATGAACTGTCAATCAGCAGTGCAAAGGTGACCTGGCCCCGTGGATATTTTAACTGCCCAGTGCTAGTGGGAATAACTGTGGCTGTGTAGATGGCTTTGTCCTGGGACTCACGGAGCACCCTCCAAGTTGGGGCGGAAATGCAGAGTCCCTTTCCTGCTGGAGGTGTCCCCTGGTTGTATCCTTTGACAAGGTTTGACCCTCCACATGACCATAGTTTTCCTCCTCCCCATCCATTTCCAGCCTCAGTTCCTCTTACCCGGAAGCTGTTGCAGCCCAGTCCACTCTGGGCTCCAATCCTGTCGATCCTGCCCCCGAAGCAGCTGGACCTTCGCAGGCTCCGAGGGGCGGTGAGCAGCGCCCTCAGCTTGCTTTTCAGGAGGGCAGATCTGTCAGAGGAGTCCCAGGGGCCCCGCCCGAGGACACCCCCGTCTCTCTGGGCTGGGCTGACCTCCCCGGCCCAGGGAGGCACCTCGGGGAGGGGGCTGAGAGCTGCTCCAGCGTCATCGTTCTGCTCGCTTAGAACCTGCGGGGGCACAACCTCGTCTTCTAAAGGCATCTTGTCCTCCAAATGGTCCAGCAAATTCTTTACAAAAGGAAAATACAAGGAAAGTGAGAGGCCTCGCTGACTTGGGGAAAATCGACAGGAATGGGCACGGTGTCAGAAAGCCCCCGATCCCAGACTGTGCCCCCTTTCCTGAGCCTACCTTGAAATCCATCAGGTCTGCGTTGGACACGGCATTGTACACCGGGTTAGCTTCGGATCGGCCTGGGAGCTGAAACGCCAGGAAGAGGAGGAAGCCCACGGCGATGGTGGAGAAGGAGCCCATGCTGGCGTTGGCCAAGGAGCGATCCGATGCCTGCTGCCTCGCGTCCCTCTCCTCTGGCTTCCCTCTCCCTGCCTTCATCCGTCCCTGTCTCCCGACTGCCCAGCGCCTCCTCTTTTTATAGCCCCCCAGCTCCCCCAGCGCGCAGGAGGGACGGAGCCCTCCCCATTCTGTCACTTGCAGCGATAAAGCGGCTGAGTGAGGAGCCAGCAGAAGATGCCCTTTTAAAGTTATCGGTCCAGCAGGGCTTGTCGCAGCCCCTCCGCCTTGGGCAGCCCAACGGCCCCCCGACCCTCGGCCGCAAGAGCCACATTCTTGCTGACTGGCCTCAAGAGGCTCCCACTTCAAAGGTGTGAGAAGAGCAAAAAAGAGTCCTCGGTTATCTCACTGCCGCGCCTCAGGATTCTTTCTCCTCCACGCTGGGACCCGTGCGGGGAAGCAGAGGGTGACAGTTGGCCTCTGCCCAGCTCCCCCGGCTTGTTTGTGGCTCAGCTGTCAGGGACTCCAAATAAGGGCGGGAGAGGAGGAAACGGCAGGCAGGCGGCAGCTCGGGACAAATGAGCCCCGACGCTGGAGCTGGCCTCGCACCTGCCTCGCTGCTGTGGGCGGCCCCTGTCCACGCCAGGTGAAAGGGGGTCCTTTCTTAGAGTGTTATTAAGTCAGCAGGAACCAAATGTGATGACGCCCTCAAGAATTTGGCTGCCAAACATAAACACCAAGGAAAGTGGGGGGAACACAATCATCCAAAGCTCCTTCTCCACACTCCCACAGCCCACCTCCAAGGTGTTGGGGGCTCAGCAGGTGCTGCCATGTTCACTCCTTCCCCTGGCTGCTTATAGAAGCTCATTCTCTAAGAGTGTGAGGCTTGCAATGCCCCCTTCCTGGGAAAGTGTCCACGGGGACTTGGCCGATGCAGGGAGGGAGGGGGCTAAAGGTGGCAGTTTCCCTTGATGACTTCCACGTCCTCCCCTGAGGCCAGGCCTGTAACTGGGCCACCTCAGTATCCCTCATCCCCAAAAGAGGCAGTGAGGCTGAACACGTTTAATGAGTGGCCTCCATTTGCTAAGCAGGGGCCTCAACGTTAGCCGTTACCCTCCGATGCAATGTGGACCAGGGGGAGCACTAGACTGAGGAGCTGAGAGATCTGCATTGCAGCCCAAAACAAACCAGCCGCTTACGTCTTCGGGGCCTTATTTTCCTCATCTGTAAAATGAGGAAACTGTGAGAACCTGCCCCGCCCACCTCTCAGGCTGGTCCGGAGCCCAGATGAGCTCTGATCATGTGATGCGCTTGCAAGTGAGCAGTGCTCGCCTTTGGTGCTCGCTCGTAAGGAGCCAGGTGCTGTGTGAGAGCTGTTCTTGGACGATTTCATTGTTATCACCACCACCGGGAGTAGGGAGCACTGCCTCCACTTGGGGAGGGACAGAAGTAAGCCTGAGGCTGTTACTTGCCCAAGGCCACTGAGCATGTAGGAGGCAGAACAAGGACTGGGACCCCAACTCCGACACTGATCTGTATCCTAACCCATTTCCGGAAGAGTCCTGCCACCTTGCCCTTCGGCTGCCCTTCCCAGTTAAACAGCCCCGTCCCCACGTCTCAGACGCCCCTGAGCAGCTCCTGCACCCCCACACGCTGGGCGGGAGCCTCATGTGCTTCCCACGTCTGCGTGTGTCTGGCCTCTGTCTCGTCTCAGACTCTCTCAGGGAGAGGGCTGCATCCGACCCCCGGGACCCATTTCCACACCTAGAATGTTTTAATCTATTCCTTGGAAGCTCAGAAAATGTGTGTCGAATGACCAGCTCTGTCCCGGCCAGCTCTGTCCCCAGCTGTGCTGACCTCTTGGTTGACCAGATGAAGAGGCTCTTCTAGGCCATAAGGCTGGAAATCAGGGCAGTAAATGGCCAGAGGTCAAAGAGGTGTCCAGGGTGATGTTATCCTAAGAGAGAAGGGAAAGGGGGCTCTTTTCAGCAAGCTTGGGGTTTGGGGCACCTGATTTGGGTCAGCCGACCTCAACTTGCAATTTGAATTGAGTGCAATTCTAAGTAGGAGCTCTGGGGGCAGAAATGTGTGGTATCCTGAAGAGTCCCTGGAATGTGCTCAGAGCTTAATTGGCGTTGGCGGGTTATTATTAGCAAAGAGGGCTCAGCGAGCAGCCTGGGGGACTCATGCTACTTTGCTGTGTGCGTCACACGCCTGTATCCTGGAGACGCCCTTCGAGACAGGCCTTTGATGCAAGCCAAGGCTTCCGTAGCAGGTGGCCTCTGGACCGCTGCAGCTCCTCTGTCCTCAGCTGCTTCTGCAGTCTGTAGGTGGCCCAAGGAGAAGCAGAAGTCCCATCCAAGGTTCCAGAAAGAGAATTTCAGCCTCTGCCCAGCTGCTTTTGTTAAAGTCACTTTTCCTTTTCCAGAGTGCAACTGGAGTAGGACATGTGTGTTATTTGCTGAGTTTCTTCCATTAGGACTTTCCTATTTGGTGGGAGGAAGAAAAAGAACATCCAGTTGTGCTGCCCTGAGGGCTTTGCCTAGAACCGGCATCACCCCCTCCAGGAACAGGGTCCAGAAAGACAGACAATCTGCAAAGGCACGTACCCGAGGCTTATTAAAGCCTTCGGCATGAGCCTGAAACGGAAAGTGGCTTGACACAGTTTCTCCTCGTTTCCCTGTTCCTGCTCAACTTTGAGGGTGAGTGCAGAGGAGCTAATACTTACTGGGTGTTTAGAAGCCAGCCTGTAGGGGTGAGAGAAGAAAAGCAACAGGCACAGAAAGCCAGGCCCACCCCCCACCCCCACCACTTCCACTAGCTGAAAAATCAAAAGCTCTTACTGCATATGACTCAGTCGTCTTAGTCCTGGGATGGAAAGAGCGTTGCAAATGGGCAGGAGAATCCAGACTTTGGGTATTTCCAGTTTCTAGCCCAGAGTTTAGTTTTATGGCTGTCCATGGGGCTGCCGTGGGCTGCCGCAGGGAAGCCGGGAGGGTACAACATCCCACGTGGGCAGAACTGGCACGAAAACCCCATCACATTCATGGCGTGATCCTGTTGGACCCAATGGTCTAAAGCAGAAGCCCCAGTTGGGAGAAATTGGTAAGACACTGTGATATATTTAGGGATGATTGTTTCTGACTTTGAAAACAATGTTTTGTTTCTTTGGTACAATATGGAGGTCACTGGGGGCTGGAAGTTGGGGACAGGTTCCCTAGAAAACAAAGCCCAGGGCAAAAAGTTCACTTGCTGAAGCTTTACAGGGGTTTCTGTTCAAGGGAAACAAGGGGGGGGGGTGAGGAAATGTGTTAGTTAGCTACTGCTGTGTAGCTAACTAATTACCCTAAACCTTAGCAACTTAGAACGACACATATCTAATAGTTCATGTGGATCAAGAATCTGGCCCTACTTGGTTGGGTGCCCTGACTCAGAGCTCTCTCAGGCTGCAATTAAGATGTTGGCTGGGGTCCGGGTGCGGTGGCTCATGCCTGTAATCCTAGCACTCTGGGAGGCCGAGGTGGGTGGTTTGCTCAAGGTCAGGAGTTCGAGACCAGCCTGAGCAAGAGCGAGACCCCGTCTCTACTGTAAATAGAAAGAAATTAATTGGCTGATTAATATATATAGAAAAAATTAGCCAGGCATGGTGGCGCATGCCTGTAGTCCCAGCTGCTGGGGAGGCTGAGACAGGATTGGATTGCTTGAGCCCAGGAGTTTGAGGTTGCTGTGAGCTAGGTTGACACCACGGCACTCACTCTAGCCTGGGCAACAAAGCGAGACTCTGTCTCAAAGACATTGGCTGGGGCTTGGCCTGGTGGCTCATGCTTATAATCCTAGCACTGTGGGAGGCCAAGGCAGGAGGATCGCTTGAGGTCAGAAGTTCTAGACCAGCCTCAGCAAGAGCAAGACCCTGTCTCTATTTAAAATAGAAAAATTAGTCAGGCGTGGTGAAGCACACTTGTAATCTCAGCTACTCAGGAGGCTGAGACAGGAGGATCGATTGAACCCCAGAGTTTGAGGTTGCTGTGAGCTAGGCTGACGCCACGGCACTCTAGCCCAGGTGACAGAGCAAGACTGTCTCAAAAAATAAAGTAAAAGTTAGATGTTGGCTGGGGCTGCAGTCATCTCAAGGCTTGGTGGGGAGAGGCTCTGCCTGCAGGCTCGCTCCTGTGGCTGTCGGCAGGCCTCAGGTCCTTGCTGGCTATTGGCTGGAGACATCTGTTCCTTGCCACGTGGGCCTCTCCGTGGAGAAGCAACCGACTGCCATCAGATCAAGCAAGAGCGAGGGCGAGAGAAGTCACGAAGCCACAGTCCCTTTGTAACCTGGTAGTGGAAGCGACACCCATTGTTTTTGCTTTACTGCACTGTGTTCACTAGAACACGTGTTCACTAGAACACGCTGGGTCCTGCTCACTCTCTAAGGGAGGGGATTGAACACCAGGAGGCGGGGCCCTGGGGCCGCCTATGCCCACACGGGTGGGGAAGGAGGGAGAGCAGGTATACGGGGACGTGTTGCCTTGCCAGGCACAGCTTTGCAAAAACACCTTAGGGAGGTCTCCAGAGAGCTTCTTGGAGCAGAGCGCCTTGGAGCAGCTGGGGAGGAGAGACGATGATGGTGCTACATCAGCGTCCTGTGGCTGCTGGAACAAGTTCCACAAGCCTTGGGCCTTAGAGCAACAGGAATTTACTCTCTCACAGTTCCGGGGGCTGGGACTCTGAAGTCAAGGTGTTGGCGCCCTGTGAACCTGCAAGAGGGGATCCTTCCTGCCTCTTCCGGCTTCGGGTGGCTGCGGCAATCCTGGTGTTCCTGGGCTTGTGGCTGCATCACTCCAATCTCTGCCTCCGTCATCATGTGGCCGCCTTCCCTCCCTGTGTCTCTTCTCATCTGCTCTTCTTTTTTTTTTTTTTTTGAGACAGAGTCTTGCTCTGTCACCTGGGCACGAGTGCTGTGGCGTCAGCCTAGCTCACAGCAACCTCAAACTCTGGGGCTCAAGCGATCCTCCTGCCTCAGCCTCCCGAGTAGCTGGGACCACAGGTGTGCAACACCACGCTCGGCTAATTTTTTCTATTTTTTGTTTTCTGGCTAATTTCTTTCTATTTTTAGTAGAGATGGAGTCTCATTCTTGCTGAGGCTCATCTTGAACTCCTGACCTCAAGCCATCCTCCTGCCTCGGCCTCCCAGAGTGCTAGGATTATAGGCGGGAGCCACCATGCCCAGCCTCTTCCCCCCTTCTTATAAGGACACCAGTCATAGTGTATTAGGAGCTCACCCTACTCCGGTGTGACCTCATCTTAACTAATTACATCGACAGTAACCCTATTTCCAAATAAGGGCACGTTCTGAGGTTCTGGGGGTTGGGATTTCAACATATCTTTTGCAGGGACATAATTCAGCTCATAACAAGCACTTGACCTGTAGGCCGCTTTGCATCTCCTGTCTGGTCAACACGCCACTCCCACCCCACCCCCACCCAACCCCCACCCCACCCCCACCCCAGGAGTGCAGGCGCTGGCTCCTGCACTTCTGGGCTGTGTTACTCAGATCCTCACCCAGTGACCAGGGAAGCCAGGGATTCCTCAGTCCCGTCCTCCCACGAACCGGCTTGATGATCTCTCCTCACCAGTTGGCACCGCTTGTGGGGGCGTTTTGGTATAGGAGGGGAGAAGGTGGGAGAGGCAGGTCTCAGCTGTGAGCGCCATGTCCGCCATTGCTGGAGCCGCATCTGCTGTGAGCCGGAGACACGGCTGGCTGAGCAGGTGGGAGGCAGCACTTGGGTGGCTTCAGGACACCACTATGTCCCAGCACCTAGCACAGAGCTGGCGCACAGTGATCCTTCAGGAAGTATTTTCTGAAGGACTGAGCCAGCAAGTTTGCCTTCAGTGCCTGTCCTACCCACCCGCCCCCATCCCTATCTGAGTGCCACCGCTGCCCTTGCCCTCCCTGGGGACCTCACAAGGAAGGCAGTCGCCCTCCGGCTGGAGCATGCATGTTCTGCGCTCTCCCCTCATGCAGAAAGATCCAGATTGGAAAGCCTGTTGTGGGGAGGCCAGTTAGTGAGTGGTGGGGGCTGGAACCGGAATGGGAGTGCGGGATGGAGTATGGGAGAGGCTACAAGGAAGGAGGCAGGGGTGTCCTGTCTGCTTGGGTGGTCCAGCCAGAGAACAGCCAGGAAGATTCCAAGGGCTCAAGTTATTGAGGGTGGGGCCTGGGGGAAGGCTGAATCATGTGGGAGTGCCCTAGCGTAGGTAGATTCTCCTGAACCTGAGGCTAGGATTCAAGTGTAGGTGGTTTAATTTTGGAGACAATCCCAGGAAATGTCAGCAGAGAGTGGGGGAGTGACACAGGGAACGTAGAAAGTCAGCAATCACCATGGACAAGCCGTGCCTAATTCCCCCTCGCACAGAGAATGCCGCCGGACAGGTATAAAGCAGGTGGCACTTCTGAACTGAGCGAGCTGGGTCTTGGAGTGCCAGCTCCCGCCAGACGCTGGGTGAGCGCTGCTGCTGCTCAGGTGGATGCCAGTCTCCCAGCAAGTGCGGCGCCGCCAGGTGGAAACGGCACTGACGTGCCCTGCAACAGCGAGGCCAGGAGCAGAGACAGGAGAGCAAGCGGCAGGGGAATGGGGGCCGGAGTCTGGGGGCAGACGCGGAGTTTGGTTCTAGAACTGCTCCAGGACATCCAGGCAGCGGATGGGCTGGCTCCAGAGCTAGTGAGGGAAATGGGCCCCTTAGTGGAATAAGACTGATGATCTAAGCAAAAGCAGTAGCTGAAAGATCCTAGAGAGAGAGGAATAGAGAAGGCTGAGAGCTACGGCATGATCAAAGAGAAATGGCCAAGATCATGATTTGGTTTAGACTTGGTCTGCGGGAAGAGAAACGCATTTTTTTTTTTTTTGCCTTGCCACAAATCATTCTCAGAAGCGTCAGATCTGCCGCAAGGAGGACGGAGAGGGGCTCGGCATTCCTTGAAAACATCCGGGCTGCAATGAAACATTCAGGCCCAACATTGTCCCCACTGCTGTGACCAAAACACTGGAGACCCAGCAATGACAGCCCCCCTCTGCTGAAGCCTCTTCTGGCTCTGAAGCCATGGACTAAACCTCCTCAGGTCTGTTTTCACCAACTGCTCATCTTTCTGGAAAGATCACAACGACAAGCATCTGTGGAGGTGGATCATTTGGGAGCTTCTTTGCAGGACGAGGTTGATAATGGGCAGTCGAGGAGGGGAAGGCTGCGGCTGCAGTGACCAGTGGAAGGACTAGGGAGGGCTGCTTCCAAGGGCGTCCTCCGAAGACGGTGGGAGCCCTGCACTGGGGGCTCAGTGGGACGCCACCCTCTACCTGGCCTCCGGCCATCATGTCTGGCTCCTTCACAGGTCATTCCGGGATCCTGTTTCCTGGGCCTTTGCTTGGGGAGAGGATGTCCATTCGCACAGACTCCACCATCTGAGCCCTATTTGTGGATGTGCGAGACTCACCCAGAAAATTCCGAAGTGCTGAATGGCTTTGGGGAGTCGGGGCTCTGCAAGGGGCCGCGGCCTCCTCGCCTGAGCGGAGGAGAAAGGCTGCCAGCAGGCAGTGGCCCCGAATGTTGAACTGAGGGACGCCGTAATGAGGGGACCTTCCACCCCACCAGCACTGGAAGGTCCCACCTACTTCACTGGCTTGGAGAAAACTGTGTGGGACAGCGGTTAGGGGCCTGGGCACTTGAATCCTGGCTCTGCCGCTTGCTGACTGCATGACCCTGAGCAATTTACATACCTCTCTGTGCCTTTGTTTCCCCAGCTGTAACATGAGGGGTAATAAGAGTTCTAACTTCTCAATTGTTGCAAGGGCTGTGAGAGTTAATGTAACTGTGCCTGGTGCATGAGTGAGGCCTTTATAAATGTTAACTATTCGAATAACCCCGCCCTCCCTGGGTCAGAAACAAAGATGACTCACAGTTAGCTGGAAAATAAGCTGCTCCTGAAACCTCATTTTAAAACAATCTTAACTGATCCCACCAGGTGCCCCGTCTCTGACGTGCACTGGGTTAAAATGAGAAATAACACAAGGCCCCGCCCCTCTGGTTCCAGTCTGCTCAAAGAAACATCAGATGGGAAAATCAGGAAGGCCGTGAGAGCACAGTTCAAGGCCAGGAGTGTGGCGCTCACAGGAGTGTGGGGCTCACGGGAATGTGGGGCTCCAGAGTCAGAGAACAGAGGCTCGAGAGTCACTCGGACCTCTGCTCAAATCCCTGTGCTAGCACCTGGTGGCTGCAAGCTCTCTGGTAGGATGCTTGATTTTTCTGGGTCTCGTTGTTCTCATCCAGAAAATGGGGATAATAGCAGTGGTGATCTCATGGCGATTTACTCCTCATCTCGGGCCATGAATGGCATTCCGGGAAGGGGAATGGCATGAGGCCCTTCCTGGGAGCCTGGAGGCAGGAGAGGCTCCACGGGAGCTAGAGAAATGTGGAGGGGATCCCACAGACGGGAGGACTCCCTGCGGGTTAGGGCTCCAACAGGACGCTGATGGCTGTCTGCTTTTCTCTCTCTGGGGTGGGGAGGAAGTGACGAGGAAGCCCCAGGGGAGGGACACCCTGGAAAGCTGGGCCTCTCGTCAGCCCCTCTACTCCTGTAGGCTGGGGTTTTGAAAGTCTTTCCAGGATGACATCAGGAATTGGAGGTTTGAAGCTGAGATTTAGAGCAGGATGGAGGGCTCACCCCTATTCAGGAATGCAAATGAGCCAGCGTGTCACTCACACTGACCCCAATCTCTGACATTTCCGTTTAGAACTTCTAGAAACAACAATCGCCAGGAACAGTACTTTACTGGCAGAATTCCAGGCAGAAGGAAGGCTGGTGGGGCAAAGGCTTGGAAACACGCCCTCGGGTTGCACAAATACATCAGGGCCCAGCCCACACCCAGGAAGAAACTGACCTGCTTTGAAAAGCAGCTTCTGCCAAATGTCTCTTTCAGAGCATTATAAACCCGAAAGAAAAGAAAGCCCCGCCCCCCCTACTCGATCAGCCCGTGAGGCTGTGTCCATACCCCACCATCATGGCACCACTGGGACCTTCAAGAGAACTCGTTGTGTTTTCTGGTTTGGGTTGGGTTTTTTGAAATGAGGGATTATTTTCAATCCGCAAAGACAGATCAGATTCAAAAGATAAAGCTTATAATGTTGACTTTATTTCACCGTGGAAATTTTGTGCTCAAGGTTAACAAACCATCTTATATAAAACAACCAAATAAATAAATAAATAAATAAAAATAAATAGGAGTCACATCAAAGGGGGTCCTGGGATTGGGGAACGAGCCCCTTGTGGAACCAGAAGCAGGTGTCTGCAGCCAGGACTTCCTCTTCCCTCTTAATATCTCCTGAGCACTGTAGGGAGAAGGGAGGGGGTGACCGTGGGTTTAGGGTGGGAGACTGAGGCAGGAGCTGAGCTTCCCCACACCCTGCACTGCCTGCCACCCGCTAGTCATCAGTGATCTTGATGTTTGGGGCTTTGTAATCATCCATCTCTCTGGGCCTCGGTTTCCTCATCTGTAAACTGGGGGTTCTCATTGCCCCAGTGACCCTGCTCTCCTCCTTTGAGGCGGTAGTGTAGGGGAAACTGGGAGGATGAATGTTTAGGACCCTTTCATTCCAGGGAGGGGCTGCCAGACAAAGAACGGAGTCCACCCTAAGGAGAGTCTCCCCCTGGGATCAGAGACGCAGGCCTCGGGCAGGATGTGGGAGGGGACTCGTGGGCATGGTCAGGATCGGGCCCACATTTAATATTTCCAAAAAGACACCCTCGGCCCTGGAGACTGTCAACTGGAAGGAGTGGTTCCAGGCGTCCTATTCTAAAAGAGTGTGGTCCCCAGAGACATCGAATCCCGAGTTGACTCTAATGGTGGCACAGGTCAGAAGGGGGTCAGGAGCCCCAGGTGTCGGGTGGGGGCGGTGGCAGGTGGGGGCGCTGGCAGGTGGGGGCTCACCATTGCAGCCCAGGCTACTGTGGGAGCCGATCCGGTCCAGCCTCCGCCCGAAGCAGCCTGAGTCGCGCATCATCTTGGAGCCGCGCAGGCTCCGCAGGAACTGGAGGGCGTTTTCGCGGGGCCCCAGGACGTCCTCGGGGGCTGCCTCATGGGACCCCCAGGCTTCTGTGGGGCCCTGGAACTGCTGGAGGGGCTCCAGGGCCATCTGCTCCGCCTGCAGCTCGGAGACTTTGTCCCGCAGACGATCCAGCAGCTCCTGCGATGGGTAGGGCAGCCCGGGGGCCTTAGGAACCGTGCTTGGCTGGCCAGCCCTCGACGGCGCCCACATGAACCAAATGCCCTGGGTATGGGGTCCTGGCACCCAATCTTGCCACTCTGGTTCCCTTATCACCCATTCCCAAGAGAAGGTGGGGACCCCTTGGGACAGTGGGTGGAGACTCTTTAATTGCTGCTACCCAAGCCCTCCGGCAGCCACATCTACACAGTCCCTCTGCTCTCACCTGCATCCCAGACAGTTCCGAGGCTGGACTGGGGTGGCCCAGCGGGTGAGAACGACCTCCCAGCAGCGATAGGTGCAAGAAAAGGAGGAGCAGGAGCGCCCGGGGCAGTGCCGTCGGGGGATTCATGTCGCTGGAGGGACGGGAGGAGGCTGGTGCCACCGCTGCACTGCCTCTGGGTTTCTGTCCCACCTCCTCGCCACCACGGGTGCTCTCCTGGCTCCCTGGGCAACCGCCGCCTTTTATCCCGGAGCTGGAGGTCCGGCCGGCCCTGCACTGCTGGGTTATCTCTGATTTATCAGCCACATTCCGGCCTGCTGAGCTCAGGGAGGACGAATGCGCCCCTCTGCACCTCCCTGGAGGTGGAGACCTGAGAGAGCAGGCCTTGTATAGAAATGGGCCAGGCTGGGGGCAGGAGCCCGAGGGGGACACCAGCACGTCCCTGTCTCCTGCTTCCACCCTTCCTGCAAAAATCGGGGCTGGGAACAGCCCTTAGAGTGGCGCTTTCCCCTTCCCCCACCCCCCAATCGTTGCTGGCAAGGGCAGGGAGAACCTCAGCGTTCTGAGCCCAGACGCAAGTGCAGGGCGCATACGGTGACTCAGAGTGAGAACAGCCCCAGCCAACACCCACCACCAGCACGTGGGTTCCCTCACCCGCCTGTAACTCAGCACCCGCCACTCCTCGCACCCGCCACTGGTCTCCAGGGCGCCCTGGCCGCTGTCCGTGGTGCTGATTGCCCCGAGTGAACTTGGCCTGAATTCTCAAGATCTGCTCCCTTCAACCCAATTTCCAGGCCAGAAAGACCTGCTTGGGGCAGGGCAAGAGACCTCTGGGACCCCTCCCTACTTTGTCACAACCCGCCCCCCCCAAAAGCCACAAGCCTCACAGCACTGCAAGGCTGAGTCTCCAATATTAACTCATTAAAAGTCCGGGTGACAAAGAACCTCTGGAATGCTGACCCTTCTTCCATGCCTTAAAGGGAAGAGCAGATTTGGCTGGAATTTTGAGAGGCAAAGCCCAGAGATGAAGTAATCCAGGAATGCTTTCTGTGGCATCTCCTCCAGGTGCCAACACCTCCTCTCCCACACCAAGCCAACATACGATGGAAAGAGCAAAGATATCTGGAAACGTGGTTATCTACTTGGGAGACAACAGGGGTATAGGGAGTGCCCCTCTCCTAGCACTGTCTTCATCTGATCACCCATGAACTGATTCCCATGAGCAGATGGTCTGGACATCCCAAATGTCTTTAGAAACGAGGATCTGGGCCCACGTGTGGTGGCTCATGCCTATAATCCCAGCACTTTGGAAGGCTGAGGTAGGTGATTGTTTGAGGTCAAGGAGTTCAAGACCAGCTTGGGCAACATAGTGAGACGCCACCTCTGCAAAAAAAAATAAAACAATTACCCAGGCATGGTGGCACATGCCTGAAATCCCAGCTACTCAGGAGGCTGAAGCAGGAGGATCACCTGAGCCCAGGAGATTGAGGCTGCAGTGAACTGTAATCATGCTGCTGTACTCCAGCCTGGGCAGCAGAGTGAGACCTTTTCTCTATTAAAAAAAAAAAAATTTAGCTTTGAGCAGTGGCAGTATCATAGCCAATGAGGTTTATCCAAGGTGCATTTATTGCTAATTGAAAACTTTTCCCAATACCCTGTCATGAAGACTTGAAATATAATCAGACATTGGCAATTTTTGACAGTCACTATGGAGACTGAATGGAAAAAAAAAGAGGCCGGGCACGGTGGCTCATGCCTGTAATCCTAGCACTCTGGGAGGCCGAGGCGGGTGGATTACTCAAGGTCAGGAGTTCAAAACCAGCCTGAGCAAGAGCGAGACCCTGTCTCTACTATAAATAGAAAGAAATTAATTGACCAACTGATATATATATAGAAAAAAAATTAGCCAGGCATGGTGACACATGCCTGTAGTCCCAGCTACTCGGGAGGCTGAGGCAGTAGGATTGCTTGAGCCCAGGAGTTTGAGGTTGCTGTGAGCTAGGCTGACGCCACGGCACTCACTCTAGCCTGGACAACAAAGTGAGACTCTGTCTCAAAAAAAAAGAAAAGAAAGAAAAGAAAAATAAAGAAAGAAAGAATTTTTTTAAAGAAAAAAGAAATGAGGCATTGAAGAGAAGTGGCCCTGGAAAGAGATATGACAGCTTAAATAACCTTCTTAAGTGTCCGTGACCAATGTCACTACCCCTTCCAGAGAATTTGTGTTAACAAGGAGCAGGGTAGGGTGGGGACCGTGTAAGAAGCGAGATGGGTTATGGCAGAGATTTGGGAAAGGGCAGAGAGAAGAAACTGGGATCTCTGAGCAAATTGTACCTAAAAAATAGCAGCTGCGAGGCATTGAGAAAAGTACCATTATTCTTCTTCATTTTTCAGACAAGGAAACTGAGCTCAGATGAATTCATCTACCTTCCAAGGTCACACAACTTTCAAGTGGTAAAGCCTGGATTCCAAATCAGGCGTTCTGGTTCCAGACTGCCAGGGTGGTCGCAAGGTCTTTCTGCAGGAAGAAAACACAGAGGAATCCTTTGTCATGGATGAAGGCTCAGGGAGCTATTCTATGGGGATCTGTGAGTCTGGTGGCTGTGAGCGTGGGGGGAGGAGGCAAGTGGCTCAGATGAGCATTTTGCAAATGAGGGTGGGGATGGGTCAGGATCGCGTAAAGATGCCAGTCTTGGAAAGGCTCTGGGGCCTGGGGCAGTGTGCATGTGTGTGTGTGTGTGGCTGCACAAAAGCGCACCACAGGAAGAACATCCAAAGGCTAAGTGGAGGTGAGGGAGACAACATAATTCAGCCTTGTGCAGAGCTGAGCCAGAGAGCTGGAGGCTGCCTAGGGCGCAGAGAGTCTCTCGTGCTGGGTGTCATGAGATAAAGTGTTGGGAGCAATCAGGCCATCAACAAGCACCTATCAAGAACTGACTCTGCATCTAGCCTGCACCTCACTTTGCTCTCAGCATAATGGACATATGCTCCCTCCTTGCAAGGACAAAAGGAAAACAACGGTGTCTTTGGCACTGTGGGAAAAGCCAAAGAATTAGAAATGCATGAGAGAGGCCGGGTGTGGTGGTTCACGCCTGTAATCCTAGCACTCTGGGAGGCTGAGGCGGGCGGATTGCTCGAGGTCAGGAGTTCGAAACCAGCCTGAGCAAGAGCAAGACCCTGTCTCTACTCTAAATAGAAAGAAATTAATTGGCCAACTAATATACATAGAAAAAATTAGCCAGGCAGGGTGGCACATGCCTGTAGTCCCAGCTACTCGGGAGGCTGAGGCAGGAGGATCACTTGAGCCCAGGAGTTTGAGGTTGCTGTGAGCTAGGCTGACGCCGGCACTCACTCTAGCCTGGGCAACAAAGTAAGACTCTGTCTCAAAAAAAAAAAAAAAAAAAAAAATGAAATGCATCAGAGAGTTGGGCCTTACGCTGAAGGAGATCTGGGGAAACAGAGTGACCCCAGTGGGAACAGAAAGTGCCAAACACTCTGGCAGAGCCTTTACCTGCCCCCAGTGGAGGGGACCGTGGGAGAAGAATTTAGGTAAGACAGAGGACGAGGCACATCCCCCAGGGCCCTCATCCCCCAGGGCCTCTGTCCAGGGACGGATGCCCTATCGTCCCCCAGCTCTCGTACTCCATCAGCCCCACACACACGTGTCAAGTGCCTACCGTGTGCCACGTGCCATATGCCATGCCACAGCTAGTCAGTGAGTCAGTGAAGACAGTCCCCCATCTCTATCCCAGCATTACTGTTCAAGGGTTAAGTCAGATGATGTTTGTGGTGGGCTGAATAACTGCCCTTCACCCCAAGGATAACCACATCCTAATTCCCAGAACCTGCAAATAGGCTACTTTACCCGGTAGAAAGGACTTCGCAGAGGAGGTTAAGATAAGGATCTGGCAGTGCAGAGATTCCCCAGGAAGGCCTGATGTAATCACAGGGTCCTTGTAGGGGACAGGCAGGACGGCCAGGGTCAGAGAGAGAGAAATGTAAGGAGGGAAACGGGTCAGAGCAGAGAAGATGCTACACGGCTGGCTTTGAAGATGGAAGGAGAGGCCACAAGCCAAGAGGTGTGGCTGACCTGTACGGGCTGGAATAGACAAATGGGTTCCCCCCTCGAGCTTCCAGAGGAACCCAGGCCTGCCCACGCCTTGATTTTAGCACAGCGAAACAGATCACAGAATCCAGATCTCCAGAACTAAAGGAAAATGAATTCATGTTATTTTAAACCAATAAGCTTGTGAGACTCTGTCTCAGCAGGAGTAGGAAACGATTTAATAATACAAAGCCCTAACTGTGTGCTTGTGTAAAATGCCCAGCACAGCACCTGGCAGATAGTGAGCGCTCAGAAAAGTTGTGGTGGCGGCAGAGTTGGTTCTCACCAGTGTCAAGCCCTAGGTGTTAGGTGCGGGCTGCAAAGAAATAAGATCTTTAATTCATTGCACAAACCTTCACTGAGGGCCTGGGGTCAAAGCGGTCCAGAGCCCAGACTGGAGTCGCCCTGCCTGGACTCAGTGTCATCTCCTCTTCTTGCTACCTGTGTGGTCCTGGGCAAGTTCCTCCCTCTCTCTCCCGATTTTCTCAGGCCTGCCTTGCAGGGTTGTTTCGAGATGAAATGAACCTGTGCAGGTAAAAATCTAGCATTTCTGTGGGAGCTGGGGATTACAAAATGGTCAGGACAGCCCTTGCCACTGGGCACTGACAGTGCGGGGGGCGGGGGCGCCAGGGCGGGGAGGCAGACACAGTCCCAGCCTCTCTCCAAAGAAGAAGCCCCCAGAAAGGAAAGGTTTGACTGGTTAGGGAACCGGCTCCGGCTTCAAAGCTCCTCGTGGCTTCCTCCCAGCCCAGTCCTTGGCAGCCATAGAGGGTGGCATGAGAGCACTGGGCACGCGGGCGCAGGAGGAGGAGGAAGCAGAGGGGCACTGACCAAGGGGGCAGAGGCGGTCAAGCCTCTGCCCACTGTGGACTCCCTGTATGGCCGTGGGAGAGTCTCTCCTCTGCCCTGGGACTCTGTTTCCATTTGTGTAGAAAGAAGGAATTAAACTAAGGTTCCCGCCAGGTGCAGAGCCCTGACATAAGTCAGCTTCCCCCAGTTCATGGTCAGGTCCACTTGCAGCTTCTACCCCCAGGAGGACCTCCAACTTTTGTTATCCTTAGACTTTCTCCAAAAGCCAGAAACCACCTGCAAAGGGGCCATCGGATCCTTCACAGCTGTGGCGACATGCTTGTGCGTGTGTGTGCGCGCGCACGTGCACATGTGTGTAAGGGGTGCTTTGGAAACCAGCATGAGTGTGTAGACCCCTCTGCTCTTGAAGTGAATCTCTAGACTGGTGGTTAACAGAGGGAGGGCCGGGCCGGGTGCGGTGGCTCATGCCTGTAATCCTAGCACTCTGGGAGGCCGAGGCAGGTCAGGAGTTCGAAACGAGCCTGAGCAAGAGGGAGACCCCGTCTATACTAAAAATAAAAAGAAATTAATTGGCCAACTAAAAATATATAGAAAAAACTAACTGGGCATGGTGGCACATGCCCGTAGTCCCAGCTATTCGGGAGGCTGAGGCAGAAGGATCACTTGAGCCCAGGAGTTTGAGGTTGCTGTGAGCTAGGCTGACGCCACAGCACTCTAGCTCAGGCAACAGAGTGAGACTCTGTCTCAAAAAAAACCAAACAACAACAACAACAAAAACAAACAGAGGGAGGGCTGAACTTGACAGTGATAGCCTGGAAGAAAATAGCTATTAACCCCACCCCACCATGTCCAGCCTCAGCCTCACCAGCAATTTCTGAGCAACTAAATGTGGTGGAGGAGATGACTGCATGTTGGAAGGTAATATTCTCTCTCTCTCTCCCTCACCCCTTCCCTCCTCCCTCCCATTGCTGTAGCCTTGTAAGGAAAAAGGAATTCGGATAGGGTCACCTTATCCTTTCCACCCCTCCAGAAAGGACCGTGTCCATATTATCTCCATAGCTGACATTCCGGTGACATCATTGGAGCCCTTGGACCCAGCAACTCCTGAAGTCAATCTACACTGGACTTTTCAGTTACGTGCGCCAAAACATCTGCCCTCGACCTTTTTAACTAGACCAATTTCAGTTAGATTTCTGTCACTTCCATCCCAAAGATTCTTACCTGACACAGTCCCCGAAAGAAACTGCCTGCACTTTTCTTAGAAATGGCTCTGGAGAACAGGACATCTCAGACCTTGGTAATAGCCCAGGGTCTCAGAGCCTTTGCAGACAGACATTCCGAACACTGTCTAATTGACCTCTCTCCTCTTGTAATGCGAGTTAGTCCCCTGCGGTCAGAGGAAAGGCAGAAAATGTGCTCCATGACTTTCCAGAAGGCTGTAGGTGCTGGACAGAAAATTCAGAAGCCTGGTTTTCTCCAAATCTGAACGTGGCTCACAGGTAGGAGGGCTGCGGGAGGAAGGACGGGGGTCAGCCCAGCATCCACACCTGCCAGGGCTCTGGCCCGGCACGGTGGCGAGAGATGGAGGAATCAGAAGGTCCAGAGCTTGCCTTCAAGTTGCTTGTGGCCTAACTGGCAGACAGATTCCACCTCTGTGAGGACGAAGAGGGCTCCTGAAGGTGAGCCCCACCCAGCCACCAGGCGGCTGCTATGCCCGGACACCACCTGCGTCCTGGGGTGGTCCAGGAGCCTCACCCCTTTCCTGCAGGGGAGGGGCCAAGGCACAGCCCGGCACATCTCCCTGTCCAGGAGGGAGAAGGGTCTGCACCCAGCGTCCCATGCGGTGGGCTGAGCCCCCAGGGACGGGCTCCTAACCTCCCCAGGCCTCATGGTGGCACCGGATTGACCCAGCACAAGTCAGGTGCGGGTGGGCCAGGGCCACCAACTGCGGGACCGATGTGGACTCCAGTGGAAACAGCCATGGACGGATACCCCATGGGCCATGCCGGTGATTTGGGGAGAGCAGCTGACCCCACAGGCTCGCCCCTGGTGCTCAGCTCCAGAGTCTGTTCCCATGGCCGGGCTCCCTCGTGCAAGTCTCCTCCTGCTTGGGGTGGCCCGGAGGGACAGCATTAATGAGCACCACTCGGGGCCAGGCGTTGTGCTCAGGGGCTCTCTCCCACGAGTTCTCCATTCCCGCAGCCACATCCACGCCGAGGGCACCGGCAGGGCGCAGCTCACAGCCGGGGACTACGCACACTGAACACGTTAGTCCTCGTCCGTCTGAAACTCAAATTTAACTGGACGTCCCACTTTTGTATGTGCTGGATCTGGCAGCCCTAGATGGCGTGGGGACTGCCGGGCTTTTCCCCCTATAGAGGGGTCTTTTCCTCCATAGGGAGGGGGCATTTGCTTACTTTCATTAGCCACCCCGCTTGCACCCAGCTGTGCTGACGCCCTGCCCTGCGTTGAAGACCAGGTGGTGCGGACCCCCCCAACCCCCCGCCCACCCCTCCTCACCTCTCAGCCCTCACCCCTCCTGGTCTGGGAGGCTGATTACGGGAGTGGTCGCAGTTGCAGCCCGCACCCCCTCACCTCCTTGTCCTCAGTTTAGCCATCTTCGCTCCCCAAGCTCCCCCTTCCCGTGTCTGTGCCTGCTCCACCCCCAGGCCCTCCTCCACATCAGGGAAAAGGGCACAGGCTCTCCCAGCCCCCCCCTGTCCTGAGCTCCCTGCTGTGCGGCAGCAGTATCCCCTGCCCCCGCCTCAGTCTCCCCACCCAGCGCCAAAAGGCGGGACTAAAGCACAGGGGAGGTTTCCCGCTGTGCCATCTGGGGCAAGTCAGGCAACCTCTCTGTGCTGTTTCCCCATCTGTGAAATGGACGCAATATCATCTTTTTGAGACTTAGAGAAATTAACTCTCATATGCAGCACCTGGGACAGCGCCTGGCAGGTACGGAGTGCTCAGAAATCTTGGCTGCTCTTTTTGTCGTTCCCCTCGTCTCTGCACCCCACCTTTCTGTCAGCTTGTTCTTAGATGACTAGACCTGGAACCTCCGTGCTGTCTGGCCAGAGCCAGGCCCAGGTCTTCCCCTGGAGGTCTTTCACATCCGCCCCGCTATAAAACAGGAATGAGAGCAGAAGTGACTCCATGACAGGCTGCACTTCCTGGAGTAGGCCTAAGTTTCGGTTTCCCCAAAACTTCACCTACTACACCCTTCCCCAAAGTGACACGCGCCACTTTTGAAGGAGCCAAGCAGGAGCCCACACGATCAGCCACTTTTAAAGGAACCAATGGACTAAGGGAAGAGGGAGGAAGGAGTACCCAGCGTGTATAACTTGCAGAAAAGTATAAAAGCTTGACTTATACCCCAAGGCAGGGTCCTGGTTCGTAGGGAGGCCACTGCTTCGGCGCTCTGGGACCTGGACCCTAGCTCAAGCTAACCGATAAACTCCTTTGTGCTTTGCAGCCTTAGCGATTCTGCTTCTCTGTTCGTGGGGCCAAAGGAAACCAGCTCTAACACCGCCTCCTTCGGAAAGGAGGAACAGGGACTGCTAATGGGTGCAGAGTTTCCTTTGGGAGTGATGAAAATGTTCTGGAATTAGTGGAGATGGTGGCACAACATTGTGAATATATTAAAATTATGGTTAAAATGTGATACGTGAATTATTTCTTAATTTTTTTTTTTTTTGAGACAGAGTCTCACTCTGTTGCCTGGGCTAGAGTGCCATGGCGTCAGCTCACAGCAACCTCAAACTCCTGGGCTCAAGCAATCCTCCTGCCTCAGCCTCCCAAGTAGCTGGGACTACAGGCATGTGCCACCATGCCTGGCTAATTTTTTCTACATATTTTTAATTGGCCAATTAATTTCTTTCTATTTTTGGTAGAGATGGGGTCTCGCTCTTGCTCAGGCTGGTTTCGAACTCCTGACCTCAAGCAATCCGCCTACCTTGGCCTCCCAGACTGCTAGGATTACAGGCATGAGCCACCGAGCCCAGCCATATCTTAATTTTTAAAAATTAGAAAATTTCCCTTAATTTTCTATGTTCTGAAAAAATTTATGGAACAACGGGATTATTGTGATTATAAATTGTAGAATTCCTCCATGAAACCATCTGGGATTGTTTTTGTTTTGTTTTGTTTTGTTTATAGGGGTAGTTTGTGGGAAATTTTTTCTACTTCCTCTGTGGAAATTGATCTATTTAAGTTTTCATTTTGTCTTAGTTGCAGTTAATTTTGGTAAGCTACGTTTTCCAAATTTACCTATTTACCTATTCAATTTCAAATTTACCTATTTACCTATTCAAATTTACCTATTTGATCCAGGTTTTCACATTAATTTGCACAGAAGTCCCTTTTGATATGTTAAACTTCCTCTCTGTCAATAGATTCTATTCTTTCCCCCATCTCCTTATTTTGTCTGTTTTGCTTGGCACATAAATACACTAAGTTCTCACCATCAGTTTTTACCTAAGCTTCCCCAGTTACCGCTTAGGTGGGTCAAGTTCATCTTCTAATACGTTTCTCCAAAAAGGCACCTGTAAACAGTGCATGCTGAGCTCAAACCTGTTTCTCTATACCCTTGATACTCAAAGAACAACCAGATGGAAAGTTCTCAACTCACACTTTGTTTTCTTGAGTCTCTTGAAAATGTGACTGCACAACTGGCTTGCTTTGTATCGTGCTCCTGAGATGTCTGATCTTAGTCTGATTTTTTTTTACTTTTATGAGTAATTTGTTCCTTTTTTAAAGCCTGGATTCCCTGACAACTTTTTTTCTAATAATTTTATCAGTAAAAGTCTGGAGTTGATAGTTTCTGGTCAACTCAGTTTTTTAAGAATATAAGCTTTCTCTTTTTTTTTTTTGAGACAGAGTCTCACTTCATTGCCCAGGCTAGAGTGAGTGCCGTGGCGTCACCCTAGCTCACAGCAACCTCAAACTCCTGGGCTCAAACAATCCTGCTGCCTCAGCCTCCCGAGTAGCTGGGACTACAGGCATGCGCCACCATGCCCGGCTAATTTTTTCTATATATATTTTAGTTGGCCAATTAATTTCTTTCTATTTATAGTAGAGATGGGGTCTCACTCTTGCTCAGGCTGGTCTCGAACTCCTGAGCTCAAATGATCCGCCCACCTCGGCCTCCCAGAGAGCTAGGATTACAGGCTTGAGCCACCGCGCCCGGCCAGCTTTCTCTTACTTATGAAAGGTTTTCTTGCATATTTTTAAATATTGGTCAGGCATGGTGGCTCATACCAGTAATCCTAGCAATTCGGAAGACCGAGGTGGGAGAACTGCTTGAGGCCAGGAGCTCAAGATCAGCCTGGGCAACATAGTGATACCCTGTCTCTACAAAAAGTTTAAAAATTAGCCAGGCATGGTGGGGCATGCCTGTAGTCCCAGCTACTCGGAAGGCTGAGGCAGGAGGATCGCTTGAGTCCAGGAGGTTGAGGTTATAGTGAGCTACGATCACACTTTTGCACTCTAGCCTGGGTGACAGAGCAAGACCCTGTCTCTAAAAAAATAAAAATAAAACGTATGTAAAACATTAATAATGTTACATTGTTTTGTTTTTATTCTTCAGGGACTACAGTGATCACTATGTTGTGTATTCTTTCCTTGTCTTTACTTTGATCACTTTTTTCCTTTTTACTCTTTGTTTCAGTTTCTTTCACTCTTGCTCTCCCCATTCTTCTATGTGTTTTACACTATTTATTTGAATAAATAATTCACTCCTGGGAAACTTGTCATTTATTCTTTATTTCTGACATGATTTTGTCTTTATATTCAATTTCTTTCCTGACTTGAAACAGCTTTCACTGCATTTCTTCCTCTTCTGTGTCCCTTTTTTTCTTAGTATTTGAATTTCTGATTCTTGGGTTTTTAAAACTTTATATATAATTTAAAGCAGGTTTGATTTTCCATATTCCAGGGCATTTTGTGGACATGATTCCTGGTTCAAGAACATACCCTTCTATCAGGAAAGTGTGGTTTTTGTAAAGGATGACATTGGGGCGGAGTGTTTGAGGGAAAGGGGTTAGAACATATTGTTGCTTTTAGGTTTCGACAGGATCCATAATTTTCCCTCTGTAGCGGTTTGCTAGGGCTGCCCTTACAAAGCACCACAGTCTGGGTGGCTTCAACAACAGAAACGTACTGTCTCCCAGTTCTGGGAGCTGAGAGTCCAAGATAAAGGTGTGGGCAGGGCTGGTTTCTCCTGAGGCCTCTGCCATAAATGCCACCTTCTCCCTGTGCCTTTATGTGGTCGTCCCTCTGTGTGTGTCTGTGTCCTGATCGCCAATTCTCATAAGGACACCAGTCACGTTGGATTGGGGCCCACCCTAATTACCTCATTTTAAATTTATTGTCTCTTTAAAGGCCCTGTCTTAAAAAAATAGTCACATTCTAAGGTAGTGGGGTTCAGGCTTCAACATACAAATTTTGGGGGGATGCAATTCAGTCCATGACAGCCTCTTCCTTCCTTCCTTCTACTCATTGTCCCCAAGGGACACCACCACTTTCTATTGTTTTGATTATTTTTGCCGTATAACAAACTGCCCCAAACTTACTGGCTTAAAGTAGCAATCATTGAGTTGTGTCTTATGGTCCTAGTGGTGGAGAAAGCTCAGCCACGTGGCTGTCACTTGGGGTTCCTCGTGTGGTTGTAGTCGGATGACAGCTGAGCCAAGAGTCACGTGAAGACTTCTTCATCCGCGGCCTCCACCCTGGCTGGAGTGGCCAGAGCAGACCAGGGCCAGGTCCTTGTGTCTCTCCCCATGCCCTCTGGGTGGGGGACAGGGGAACGCTATAGGCCTGAAAAGGGAGCAGGAAGAAGCCAGCGTGGTCACAGGGCCCTGCTGGGGACTTATTTTAAGGCCTGTCACCCCCTCTCAGCCGCTGTCTCCCAAAGGCTCCCAGGACACGCCGGCCGGGAGGGCGAGGGCTGACTCACACGTGCCATCCTCCTGAGTGCCCCTTCCTGGTGTGGCGGGCTCCGGCCAGTGGCGCTGGGGCTGGGCCACGGGACGCACACCCTCTTCCTGCCAGAAGGCGCCGGAGCGGCTGGCAGGCTCCAGGTGGCCGGGGATCAGGGAGTGACTGGCCAGACTCCAGGTCTCCCGGGACAGAACAGCACTGGGCCTGCGTCCCGACAGGGACAGGAAGGGCAGGCAGGGCCACTCAGCGGCGAGCACCTGGCAAGCTCTTTTCCCTATTAATAGTAGCTGTGTCTGACCTGGGAGAGGCTCTGATTCACCCGTTCATTCAATAAGCATGTATTGAGCGCCTGCTGTGTTCTAGGTGCTGAGGATACAGCGGTGAACAAAAGACAGGAAACCCCTGTCTTTGGGGGGTTTATATTCCACCGGAGGGGAGCTGGACAATAAAGCACACGGCTAAAATATTTAGCATATTCGAGGGTGGCGACGCCAAGGAGGAAACTGAGGCAGAGAAGAGGGAGAGCTGTGGTGGGGGGGGGTGGGATCATTGGTGTTCAGCAGGAAGGTAAAGAACTCACTAGAAGGTGAAGCTGGGGCAAAGGCTTGAAGGAGGTGAGGAGGGCGCCTTAAAGATATTCAGGGGAAGAGTGTTCCAGGCAGGTGGAACAGCAGCACAAAGGCCCTACCACATGTCTGGAACATTCCGGAACCAGAGGAGGCCAGTGCTAGGGAGGGAGGGAGTGAGGAGAGAGGGGCAGGAAAGGGGCTCCAGCCTTCTTGTCAGGACTTGGGCTAACTTCGCTCCCAGTAGGATGGGGCCTTCGCGCGTTCTGAGCTGAGGGGAAATGTGATCTGGCATTAAGTGTGGCTGAGCCTGTTCCCAAGAGCCGGCCCTGAGTTCTTCTTCTGGCTCTTTCCATCCTCCTCAAAGCTCTGGGTCCCAGCACCCGGGACTCCTTCTCCAAGCTTCTGAGTTGTAATAATTCCACCCTGTTCCCTTCGTCACCAGGGGCCCGGGGCTGGGTGCTGCTTCTTGAAGTCTCTCCCTGCTTGATGCTCAGCGCTTTCTTTCTGCCTTTCCGGGTTTTCAGCACCTACCTGATGTTTCATATACTAAATTCTCTGTCAGAGGCCATGCGTGGTGGCTCACGCCTGTAATCCTAGCACTCTGGGAGGCCGAGGTGGGCGGATTGCTCAAGGTCAGGAGTTTGAAATCAGCCTGAGCAAGAGTGAGACCCCGTCTCTACTATAAATAGAAAGAAATTAATTGGCCAACTAAAAATATATCGAAAAAATTAGCCAGGCATGGTGGCACATACCTGTAGTCCCAGCTACTCGGGAGGCTGAGGCAGGAGGATCGCTTGAGCCCAGGAGATTGAGGTTGCTGTGAGCTAGGCTGACACCACAGCACTCTAGCCAGGGCAACAGAATGAGACTCTGTCTCAAAAAAAAAAAAAAAA
>VSMD01126983.1:0-24799 GCA_008750895.1 Mirza zaza
CCCCCCCCCCCCCCCCCCCCCCCCCCCCCCCCCCCCCCCCCCCCCCCCCCCCCCCCCCCCCCCCCCCCCCCCCCCCCCCCCCCCCCCCCCCCCCCCCCCCCCCCCCCCCCCCCCCCCCCCCCCCCCCCCCCCCCCCCCCCCCCCCCCCCCACCCCCATCTCCCCCCACCACCCTTTTGTGCCTCTGAACTCAGGGGCCACCCTGTCCCCTGAGCTGGCCATCATAATGGGATCCATTATAGTTCCAAAGATACAAAAAAAAAAAGTGTGGGGGGGGCCCAGGAATTCAGCCGCACCCGGAGAGCAGCACAATCGGCCATTGTTGTCAGGAGTCTCCCGGTGATAAGAAGGATCTAGAAATGCCGATTGCAAAACGGAACGGAAAGTTCAAGGCCGAGAGATAGCCAAGGAGGCGGCCCCTCCAGAGCGGCCGGGGCCACGGCCAAGCCCCCGGGCTGACCAGCCCCTTGCCACCAGGCGTGGTGGGTCCCTGTGTGCGTCTTCACGGCTCCCAGGAGGGGCATGGCTCCGTGTTCCCCCCTGCGCCCGGCTCCCTGTCTGGACAGGGTGGTCCAGCCCCGTCTCCGGAGCCACTCACACCTCCACGAGGGCACCCAGGCACGGGCACTATGACAGCCGCTTTGTTTGCCTAGGGTGTCTCCTGGCCTCTTCACACCCTCCTCCCACTCCTGCAGGCAGGGGAACTGAGGCACAGAGATGGGGACCAGCTGCTGGGACCTGAACTCGGAGCCATGGGCTCCAGGTTTTCCTTCCTGTCACGCGGCTCCCCATGTATCCCAGGAGACCGTCCTTGGGTGTCTGTTTGCAGGAAGCACTGCTGGTGGCCTTGAGCTTCCTGCGTCCTTCCCGCTGGCCGGTCCGAGCGTTCTCTCTGATGGCATCAGTGGGCCCCCGGCCAGGTGCGGTGGGGACTGCGTTGCCCCTCCCTGGTGCTCAGTGCTGTCATTAAGGCCGCCCCCCACCCCCGTGACTAGGCCCCCGTCTGGCAGATTCTTCCCAGGGACACCTGTCCTGAGCTGTCACTCCCATTGGCATTAGCAGCCCAGAGGTAGAAGGTGAGTGGGGGCCCGCAGAGACCCCTATTGGCTTCGAGTGCAGGCTCCAGGCCAGGCTGCCCCGATTTGAACCCAGCTGTGCGACCTCAGGCAGGTTGCTTCACTTCTCTGTGGCTCAGTTCCCTAATCTAGAAAATGGGTAATCATAGCTCCCCCCTCACGTGGCCATTGTGAGGCATGATGGTGAGTGCTCAGCCAGGTCCCTGCCACTCGGTGGGTGCCCAGAAAGTCTCCGCCCCTCTGAGTTAGCTCCAGCCCAGCCCTTGCTGTACAGACTGACCACTGAGGCCTAGAAGCTCAGGTCCCCCCTTTTTCTGGATCTGGTGCTCTTGCCATCTCAGGCTCACCTTTCCAAACTGAACTGCTGCCGCAGCCTGCCCCTCCGTCCGCCGGCCGGCCGGCAGCCAACGAGCCCCGCGCTGGTTCCTGGCCCTTCCCCAGTGGGCACCTGCCACTTGCTGGGAGCAGGCAGCAGCTGAGGTCCACAGGGCCAAAGGCATGGGGTGCCACCAGCACAGGCACAGGGAACCCCTGGACCTTGGAGCTCCCTGATGAGTCGCCGGGGTAGGCTGGTTGGGGGCAGGGAGGACACCTGCCAGTCAAGCCCCCAGAGCTCCCCAGCCTCCTGGGCTTGGGGGGGGTCCCGTGCTCCTCCCCCCACATGGTGGCTCCTGGCCAGCAGCCCCCCCCGGGACACAAAATCGTCCCAGGACAGAGTCCCTCCTCGTAGATCCCTTATCCCTCCATGGGGCTATAGGACCCCTCCCCTGCCACCGCCTTCCCCAGCCCAGTGAGGCCAGCTCTGCCCTGACACCCCCTCCCCCCTGCCGGAAGTCAACCCAGTGAAGGATACACAGCCACGGAGCCACGCGGGAGGCTCCTGCTCACTGCCTGGCCTGGGCCCCACGCGGCAGGTGCGCAGGGCTGCAGGAGGCGTCTCTGTCCAGGGCCTCCAACCCCCATTGGCCGGGGCTGGGTACATGGTGGCTGCCTTGGGGCCAGAGACCTGAGTGTCACAGTAGCCATGGTGGGCAGCCAGACCCAGGACTCCCTCGTTGGCAACGTGGGGCTGGGCGCGGGTTCGCAGTGACCCTGGGCAGCGGCCAGGCCCAGGCAGACTTCCCAGCCCGGGATGCCCCTCTTTTCTGCCCCTCTGAGTCCGTGCCCCCACCTGCCGCTGGGCCCACTCCCCCACCGCCCGGGTTGCCTCTGAGCGGAGCCGTTCCCTCTGCCACTGGCCACGCTCAGGCCAAGTGACAGCAGCATTGTCCCCAAGCTCTGTGCCTCCATTTCCTCCTCTGTGAAATGGGCCGGCAGCTGCTGGCCTGCCGGGTGCTGTCAGGGCCGGGCAAGCCGTGGACAGAGACAGCTGGACCAGAGCCGCCATCCCCTGTCCCCTGGTCTTCCCCTCTCGTGCCTGCTGTGAGGTTGTCACCTTGCCCGTGGTAGGGGAGGCCCAGAGCACGGCCATGTTTGGCTGGGGCTGCACAGGGTGGCAGAGGTGGGGACGCCCAGGCCAGGGAGGCTGCGTGCACGGAGCTAGCTCCCCGCCGCTGTGTGCTCCGGGGCGTCCCGTGCTCTGCGCCTGCTGCGTCACGCTTTTCATCCCATTCCTGAAACGAGTGCTAGCGGCGGCTGCCCTAACTCTCCGGCTTTCACGGGGGAGCAGAGTGAGGCTCAGAGAAGCTGAGACACTCGCTCCAGGACACACAGAGAGAGAGAGAGGCCTTGATCAGAACAAAAGGCCCTCGGTGCCCAGGGGACGCCATGGGGCAACAAGACTCTTCCCAAGCTCGGCTCCGAGCGGACGCGTCTCCGGCCCCCGCCCGCCTCTGTGACTGGCTCCGCAGCCCCGGCGCTCAGAGCTCTAATCTTATCGGCCCATCGGCACTTGTCACGGCCTCTTTTATGGTCTGTGTACTCTGACATGTGTCCATACTGGTGGCGACGTTCCTTCATTCAGACGGTGTTTGCCCAGCGTCCGGGGGGGCTGGGTTAGTAACTATTGCCCAGCAAACACCCCAGAGGCCCGCAGGCCGGGGCCCGAGCGGGTGTGGGGGCCGCGCTCACCGTGCCCGAGAAGCTCCCCAGGCCAGCTGGGGTCACCAGCCTGCCTCAGTGGCGGAGGTGGGGGTGTCCAGGGGTTGGGGGGCCGGTGGGGGGACAGAGGTGGGTGTGGACAGAGAAGCCGGGGGCGGGGGTGAAACTGAGGGTGTGGATGCATTGATTTGGGGGAGGACCCGACTTCATTTCCTTGGAGCCCCCCACATTTCTGGGGGGAGAACCAGTGTGCCAGGTGCCCACTGAGGTCGGAGAGATGGCGTGACGTGCCTGGCAGGAACAGGGCACTCGGGGCAAGGTGCAAGCTCAGGCCTTGCTCCCCTGTGCAGGACACAGCTCTCCAAGGCCACAGGATGGGAAATGAGGTGCAGATGGAGTAAAGTGGGGAGAAGTGAGGCGGGGGGAATAGGGGAGAGCCTGCCCTGAGTGGCCCGTCCCTCACCCCTAGGCAGCGGGGAGAGTCCAGAGAGAGAAGGGGCAGCCAACAGGGCGGCTGGCGCCCCAGCTCGGAGTGGGTCTGATGGCCTTGACGTCCTCCCCACCCAACTATAAGACACTCAATAACTCTTCCAGGGCCCCCCAGGAGGCGTCCCGACTGCCAGGGTGAGCTTGGGGGTGTCCCGCAGACAGCCTGGGGCAGTGGCCACTGGACGCAGGGCTCTGTTTACCCAAATAAGAAGACAGAGCGGTCGTGACGCTGTTGTCCTGACAGGCCGTCCGTCCGTCTGCTCGGGGCCGGCGCTCCCAGCCCAGGTCTGAGGCTGTGCGTGTCCTTGTCCAGGGCTGCCTGTCCCCGCGCCCCTCCCAGCTCCGGCTGAGCCAGGCCGAGCCGACGACCGCCAAGGAACACCAGGAGCTCACAAGGCCCCGAGAGCCTGAGTCCCCAGGACAAGGGGCCTGTCGGGCAGACAGAGCCCGCCTGGGCTCTGGGGTTGGGCCCAGGCCCAGCCTTGGATGTGGGTCCACAGCTGGTGAGGTTTACCCGAGACCAGCACCAGCTCTCAGCGCACTGGGACGCGTCATGGCCATGGGCGTTACCGAGATGCCCGGCGCCCGCCCGGGCCCCCAGGTGCTTGGTGTTCCTCCCGGGCCCGAGCGTCCCCTCTTTCGGCCTCTGGAGGAGGCCGGCACTTGCTCAGGCTTTGTAGAGAGAGGGTCAGCCGGGCAGGGACAGACGGAGGGAGGCTGGTGGCGGAGGGCTGGGCCCCTGCGGGGTGGCGAGGGACCCTTGCTCCAGGGAGGCGCTGGGCACGCCGGGGCAGGGGCTCGGGGGCTCGCAGGCCTTTGCTGCCCTGGCTGGCGTGCAGAACTCTCCGGCAAGTGGGCGGCCACGGGGACGGGCAGGGTCATCCTCCTGCTGGAGCTCCCTCTGCCCTCGGGATTTGCCGGAGTGACTCCTTGGTCAAGCCGCCGGCTCGCACGGTGTCCTTCTAATCGGATTCTCCCAAACTCCGCCTGTCACCCGCTTATTGATGATATTTATCTGGAGCACACCGGATGTGATTAGACGGGTGGGCCGGAGGGATGCAAGGCGCCCTCCCCGCGCCACCCCGGCCGGTTCCCCACCCCCACGCCCCCCTCCCTCCGCGCCCTCCCCGCCCCCACTATGGACCGTCGCTGCCACTGCACACTTGGGCTCTGAGGCGGAGGTGGCTGAGCCGGACAGGAGGCCGCTGGGTGTAAAATCAAAAGAAACTGCAACAAAGCCCGTCTGCAGCTATGGGGTGTAGCTGGGCGGCCGGCCCTCTTCCTGCTGAAACGGGGACCAGCGGAGGATTATACTTGAGGACGCCAGGTCCCACTGTGCCTGCACGCGCCTCCTTCTGCCCCGGCCCGGCGGGGACCCCTCGCTCCTTTGACCTCGTGGGGCTGGGGGCCCCTCAGGCCTGCCCGCCTCCCTTCCTCCGGGCCCAGCTCCGAGTGAGACACCCACGGCAGGCCTGTGACTCAGAGTGGAAACACCTCAGCTGTAAGCATCCGGACAGTGGGACAACCTCGGAAGGCTGCCTCCCTTCTTGGTGCCCCACAGGGCAGAGGGGAGCCCCCTTTCTGCCTAAGACGCCCTCTGCCAAGCAGGCCCCAACCCAAGCTTTGGAACGTGCTTTCAGGAAAGGCCCACAGCCTAGGGCGGTCCCAGTGCTGTCTGGGCACCTGCAGTCTGTCAGGTACCGTCCATGCCTGGTACCATGTGGGGGAGGCACTCAGGGAAGCCGCAGGGAGTCTCCACCTTGTATTGTCCAGATTTGGGGAGCTGGCCGCCCACCCTACAAACTTATCTTGGTGTTCTGGGTCAGTTTCAGGTACGTGATGGGGTAGGGGGCTCCGTGTGGAGGCCCAGAGGACCAGGCTATCTGGTGAACCAGTAGCTGAGTCTCAGACCCCGGGGGCCCCTCACCCTCCCAGGGGCCCCTCACCCTCCCGGGGACCTCGCTGGGGCTGCCCTGGCAGCTGTGCCCCGGTTCAAAGGGTCGTGGGAAGGGCAGCGGTCCCTTTGCCAACACTCTCACGTCTGCGGGATCCTGGAAGCGGGTGGGCGGCTGCCCTGTGGCCACCGCGTGAGGGATGGGAGGCAGAGAGGTCGGGGTGGGGGCTGCAGGCAGGAGGTGGGGGGCCAGCTCCCAGCCTCTGTCCCACCTGCAGGCTTTGCAGAAACACCTGTGCGGGCAGCACCGGGCCCCACCTGCACTAACCACGGATCCGAATCCAGTCTGGGGGTCTCCCCGACCCTGAGAGACCCCCACCCCCATCGTGCAGAAGAGCTTGGTTCTTCGTCTCACCCTCCCGGGACACAGGCAGCTCACCTGCCCTGGGCACGTCCTCGCCCACCTGCCCCTGTCCCAGTGGAGCTCCTGCCCTGCCCCTACTCTCTCAGGCGGGCTGACTCTGAGCCTGGAAGTTCATTCTGCCTTCCTGGTTTGGGGGGTCACGTGGCCCACTCACGCGGGAAGACCCGGACTTGGGAAACTGCCACCTAAACGCATCACTTGGCAGAAGCCAGGGGTGTATCAGAAAACCGAGAGGATGCCCGGGCTTGGAAGAAAGGCCGCACGTGCCCGGAGGAGTCTCCAGGTGTGCGGCCTCCTGCGCAGGTGTGTGGGTGGCAGTCCCGTGGCCTGGGGCTCCCTGGGTCACCGGCACCGTATTTCTAGAAGTTTCCAGTTCTGGCAGATAGAGGGTGGAGGCCGGACAGCTGGACACTGCTCAGGGAGGCCCCATCCGGCAACCACCCACCCACCCACCCCGAGACACGTGCGGCTGGTGGGTTTTGTGTCTCCGTGAGTCGTGCTCACGTGGGCTGGATTCCCTCACGCGGGAGGAGACTGAGCCACGCCGAAGGAGACTTCCCACCCCCGCGTCCACCCCGTGTTGGGGACCCTCCGCACCCTGGGACGGAGTCAGCGGCAGGCGTCTCCCCAGGAAGGACGCGTGTCCACACCGGCAGCCCACGCCCGGGACCCCAGGGGCCCAGAAGGCCTAGTGGACGGGCCACCAACAGTGGCTCTCCTGGTGCTGGCCCCTGGGCAGCGCCCTGGCCCGGTTCTCCCCACCAGATAGTGGAGAAGAGCCGGTCGATGCTCACTCCATGGATTCGCTAGCGTTTGATAACGTTTAGTGTGCTTCGGTCTTTATTTTAAACAAGGCCCCGTCCTTTATGCTTTTGAGGCCTTGGGAGCCGCTCTCAGAAGCCTCCTCCTGTCCCCTGCAGCTGGTGTCCAGGCACCGGCCACAGAGCCCCAGTGCGCCTGGTCAGAGCTCTGACCTCCCACCCTGCAAGGACTGCTGGCACCTTGCCCGCCGCCGCCGGGCTCCCCTGTTAGATTGAAAACTCACCACTGACTTGCAGCCACTAGGGCCCTCAGTGTGTTTTCCTATTGCGCTTACCCGTGGCCGGGAATCGAGAGCTTTATCGGTGAGCTGTGCGTGCGGGCCCGGTGGGGGCTGCCCCTTTTGCTGACCCACACGCACCCCTCGTTGCTGGGGGGGGCTGGGGGGGGTTTCGACACTGCACCTGCTTCCTGGGGAGCCCACGCCGCCGCAGCCCCGTGGCGGCGTCCTCGTCTCAGCCTCCAAACGCCCCATCCGGAAAATCATTGAGTCATTCTCTCTAACAGCTCGAAATATCAAGCGCCTTCTTTTGTTCCGCGTTGAACAGCTGATGGCATCTGACCTGTCGAGGCAGACTTCGCTCCCCATTCAAAACCTGAATGGCATATTTTCAAACCACTTTGTCTAAATTACATGGTGCATGCCCTGGGAGCCGGGCGCTCTCCGGAGAGGAGACGCGGAGGAGGAGGACCACGGGGGGTGGGGGTGGGGGCTGTGGATGGAGGAGGAGCCGTCGCTGGCGAAGTGTCGGATGCCAGACTCGGAACGCTTCCCGCGAGGCCCCTGGCAGGTGGCTTCTGGTGGGCAGAGGGCACGGAAGTGGCTGCAGGTCCGGGAGGGTGCGGGAGAGGGCCCCACGGGTGGCACTGGGGGCAGGGCAGGCCTAGGGCTTCCCCCCTGCATGTGTGTGGGGTGGGGTCACCGGGGAACCTCATAGGGGTGAGATGCAGGTGTCCTGGGCGCCAGAGCCCCAGCCAAAAAAGCAGCAGGGCCAGACCTCAGGAGACGTCGGATTTGGACGCAGGGTATCTCGGCGACAGCAGGGGCCAGGCCAGAGAGCCGCCCGCAGCCCTGGCTCTTCGTGTGGAGGAGGGCGGGTGGAGGAGGAGACGCCGGCACTGGGTTGTGGGGGTCGTGCTGGGACGAGACTTGATGGAAATGAAATGAGGTGAGTGACGTTTCCTGCTCACCCAACCCTTTGGAGCAAGAGTCACCTGTGGTGACAGTGGGGAGCCCAAGGCCATGAAGGCACCGGAGCCCAGCCGCCCCCAAAGGCACAAGGTCCACGTCGCCTCACCTGGGGACCAGGTGGGCAGCTTTGCTCATCTGATGGTTTGCAGGCTCCATGCACGTCTGCCCCGGAAACCAAGCAACCCCGATGTGCCCCTGCCTTGCCTCCCTGGAGCGAGCGCACAGTGTGACGGTGCTAGCTGCATAGATGCATGAATGCATGACGCGGAAAACCCCCAGCCAATAGGGCTGTGCACAGGACACCCTCTCTGATGTGAACAAGACCCCGGAAGAACGTCTCCCCGTGGAGCCTCCGCCGCTGGCTGGGGCGTGAACGCCGGGTCACGCACACTGCCCCGCCATGCTGCAAACGTCCCCTGGCTGGGCACTGGCCACTGCACGCCAGCTACTTATGGCAGAGCTAAGGCAGAGCAAACGCTTAGAGGCCGTATCCCGCCTTGGCCACGTCCAGGGAGCCGGGAGGGACAGGGCCAGCCGGGGGCCCGAGGCTGGGGTCACGATGGGCCTCGGGCCCATACAGGGCAGACCTGTGGGGTGGGGAGGGCGTCCCTTCCCGAGGACGAGCTGGCTCCTGCCCTTCGGTACAGCTGCACCCCTCCTGCTGCTGCTGCTGCGGCCGTGCCTTGGAGGTGCTGGGGCAGAGCCCTGCGCACACGGGCGCCTCCCCTCCCCTTGGCCATCGTGCGTCAGACGCCGCGGTCGCAGCTGGGGCTGGGTCTGCAGGCACCGTGCAGAGGTAGCACCTCCCGCTCCCAAGTGGACAGGGGGGTCCCGTAACCGAGCCAGCGCCACGCACGGGGGCGGTGTGAGTTCAGGCGTCTTTCTTCGGAAAGGCCTCTGACCATCCTGGTACCTGCCCCAGGTGTCTTGGCACCTGCCCCGCCTCGGGCAGGGGCACCTGGCACTTGGAGAGGGCTGGCGAGGCCCTCAGATGTCTGAGGCCAGGTGGGAGGGAGGAGAGACGCACCCTGCAGACACGAGGCCCGCGGTGGTGTAGACAATTTGCCATGTTTTCCCGAAAATAAGGCAGGGTCTTATATTTATTTTTCCTCAAGAAGACACCCCAGGGTGTCTTATTTTCAGGGGGGGTGTTATCTTTTTTAAGTACGGTACAACCATCTACATTTATTCAAATAGAGTCGTCTTCTTCTGGAACATCATCATCACTCTCCAAACCCCGAATTCCATCCTGAATTTCTTGCAACTCTATTTCCTTTAGAACCATCGGCCCAAATATTTCATGTCGAGCAATAGAGCTGTCATGGAGCAGATGAGAAGGGCTGCTCGTCTTCTTTCCTGCTCCGAGACGAAATGCGTGGGTTGTGCAGACGCGCTGCGTAGCCACGCCCGTCACTAGGGCTTATTTTCGGGGTAGGGCTTGTATTGCGCAAATGCTTAGAAATCCTGCTGGGGCTTATTTTATGGGTAGGTCTTATTTTTGGGGAAACATGGTACTAACATTAGCTGCAACCCCCGGCAAGCAAAAGGGTGGAAATATATAAATAAGGGAGAAACAGCTCAAAACCCCGGAAGGGCACTCTAGTTAGGGGATGGACTTGCCACCCTGCCCGGTGCTCCCGGAGACCCAGGAGTGACCTGCCCACCCTGGACGCCAGAGGCCAATGCCTGAATTTTCCCTTTAACTCCCACCCCTAACAAGGTCAAATTCACCTTGTTTGCCTCCTTTAAAAAGTCCACAAATGCAAGACTCAGGCTTTTCCTGAAACCGGAGCCCAGGCAGCTAAGGCCCAATGAAACACTGTTTGTGTTTCCAGGCGCGGGGGCCTGCTCGGGGCTCGGGCTCCCAGTGGCTCCGGGGCTGACGGGCCCTTTCCCATTTCGCCAATTCTCCCACCTTGTCTCCCAGGGCAGCCCTTCCTCCCATCCCCCCGCAGGCCAGGTGCCACCCCTGGCGAGCCCTTCCAGCTCCTGGTCCCCTCGGCCCCCACACAGCTCCCTTTCGCTGCCCCCGCCCCCATCCCGGGCCGGCTGGGCGTCTCTGCTCTTCCTCGGGGCCCTCTCTGCGTGGCACCCGAGCCCGCCAGGTCCCGACCCAGCAAATCCCACGGAACCTTCTAGAGGTGCTGCGCAGCGTCCGTTTGTTGTCAGAACGGTTTTATTCACTCTGCAGTGGGACCCGAGAGAGCAGGAAGCATTGTTGGGGCCATGGCTACTGGGGTCGCGGTGGCCAGCCCTGGGCCCGACCAGGGAGAGACCGCGTTTAAACAACAAAGCAAAACGACACAGAGAACAGATCGCTGCCGTGGACGTCAGCCACCGCCCGGTCACGCTGGAACTTCCATGGCATTTTCCGCCACACTACAACAGCAACAGAAAACTGTCCTCCTCCTCCCGGAAGTGCTGGGTCTGTCTTTGAACTCGAGACGCCACCTCGCTACGTGGAAGTTAACGCAGCCTATGTAAAAGGCTGGGCGTCTCCCGGCTCCGCCCAGGCTGCCCCCCACCCTGCCCCCGTTTCAGACCCGGGAGGCCGGAGGAACCCCTTCATTCAAGGGGGCACCCGGGTTGCAAACTTGTATGATCAAAAGAGAAAATAGAAAAAAAAAAAAAGACAAGGGGGCACCCGGGGAGCTATGTACACGTATGTGCACACACACACAGGCACACACGGAGCCGCGGGGCAGCTGCGGACGTGTTTCACGGCTGCTGCTTCTTCACCGCGGGGGTGGGCGGGCGGCGTGGAGTGAACATCACTCAGGAGGCACAGAGAGGCTCGCCGCCGGCCAGGGACACACAGCTTGGCGGAAGGGAGCTCATGGGTCTGCTGACTCCAAACCCCCCGGGGGTTGCTCTTCGACCGGGAGCTGCTGAAGGCTACGGCCAGCGGTCTCTTCCCTGAGTGGCAGGCGGGTCCCTGGGACTTGGTAAACAGCCTCGCGGCAGCTTTCCCACAGACGGCCCCCCATGGCAGCAGCCTGGGCGGGCATCGTGATTCCCACTTTACAGATGAGGAAACCGAGGCTGGGAAAGGCAAAGGCCACACGCCTGGCTAACGGGGTTGGGGCTGTCCGACTCCCCAGGACTCTGGGGATGGGCCAGGCCGGTCCTGGCCCCCTTGGCTCCGGCAGCACCCTGCACGTGTGTTTTCCCAGGGGACCCTCCCTCCTCCTTCCTCCCAGGCACAGCGGCCTGCAGGGGCCTGTCGGACAGACGTACGGAAGGCGCTTCTGCCCAGGGAGCCCCGACACCCCCAGGCTCCCGGCAGGGCAAGGGGAGGCTGGACAGGAGGGAGCTTCGGCGGGGCCTGGCCGGGAGTGCATTCCCATCACCCTGGGGCTGCCCCCCTCCCAGTTATTTCTGCCAAACAAGCAGCAGACACGGGAGCTCAGAGGGGCCTTTCAGGAACTGAGCCCCCCAACCATGGTGTACAGCCCTCACCCCATTTCCTGCCCCCCCACCTCCCTGCCCAGCGGCCACCCATGAAAGGCCAGAGCCAGGCGCCCTCTGCCCGCCGCTGCCCCTCAGCCCGAGGGCAGCCCCTGTTTCAGAAGCAGCACCCTCACCCTGCCCAGCCGCCCTGCCGCCCCCGCAGGGCTTCAGCCTGGGTGGCCACGGGAGACACGGGACGAAGGGGCAAGGTCCTCTCCCGCCCGGATCCCTGGCACCGTCTGCCCATGGCGTCCACGCCCAAAGCTGCTCGCGGAGCGGCCGCCCCCACTGCAGGCCCTCCTCCCTGTCTAGTTGCCCACGACTTTGTGAGCTCTGAGTCTCCCTGGCTGGGACGTGACTCAGAACCTTCCGGAATAGCACGCCATTTCCCTCTGCACCCTGGTGAGGAGGACACCAGGCTCCTTCCAGCCCAGATCGCTGAGAGCTCACCTGCCCCCAGGGCCACCGTCGCCCCAGCGGGGGTCCTGGGAGGCGAGCGCTGGGCCGCACCACAAGCGTCCGGCCCGGCCGCGCCACCCCTCGGTGCCGGTGCACTGCCATCAAAGGCACCTCTGTCCCCAGGGCCCCGAGTGACGGTCGCCGTGTGGCACTGTCAGCGCAGAGACTAGCAGGGGGGCCGGGCCCGCGTCAACTTCTAAGTATGCGCGCCCACGTCCGCCGGCCGATAACATTAAGTGTCATTTTAAAAAATGGGTTAAATAAGCAGCATTGCCGGGGACGGCGTGCGGGGCTGACTGCGCCCGTGTGCACGCCCTGGCGGTGGGAAGGCTCGGAGTCTAATGACTGAATTATCACCCTAATGCCTTTTGCTGGCTGGAAATAATCCCGGGGCAACAGCTGCCGCAGGGTTTTGGCTGGTTTGCTCTAATTGCATCCAGATTAAGGGAGTTGTACGAGTGGCGGGTTTCGCTCTCCCGCCGGAGTAGCGTTGCCTCGGCCCCTGCCCTGCACACCCGCTCCGGGCGCCCCAGGTCCTGGCTGGTCCGGGAGGTGCAGATCTCACTGGGGCCCGGGCCAGCCCCCGGGGAGCGTGCAGTGATGGGGGTGCACTCAGTACGGAAGGTGTGGCTGGTGGGTCCGGGGGGGCCCGTGGGGGCGAGGGATGCGGGAGCCGGAGTCCAGAAGGAATGCCTTCCACCCAGAGCCCTCTAGAGTGAGTGGACCCCTGCCTGGGCTTGCACCCTCCACCCCCAAACACAGCAGCCCGAAGGCACAAGGCATCTAGTAGAACACAGGAAGGGACCGGGGCGCGGTGGCTCCCGCCTGTGACCCCAGCACTTTGGGAGGCCAAGGTGGGAGGATCCCTTGAGCCCAGGAGTTTGAGATCAGCCTGAGCAACATAGTGAAATCCCATCTCTACAAAACTTTTTTTAAAACATTAGCCGGGCATGGTGGCGGCACCTGTAGTCCCAGCTACTCAGGAGGCTAAGGCAGGAGGATCGCTTGAGCCCAGGAGTTGGAGGCTGCAGTGAGCTATAATGATGCCAACACTGCACTCCAGCCTGGGCAACAGAGCAAGACCCTGTCCCAAGAAAACAAAAACACCCCACAAAAATCCAAACCAAAGCAAAACAACAACAAAAAAGGGGATGCTGTCCTGCTGGGGAGGGAGGGTGTGTTCCGGAACAGTGTTGCTTGGACCAAGACCTCCGGTGGTGGCAGACTGACTGTCACACTGGTCCTAGTCCTTTGCCCCTCCAAATCCTCAGCCTTCTGCCAAGTGGCTGTGCAGAGGGGATGCTGAGGGGGAGGGTCCATTGCCCCAGCCCTTGGTCTGGCCACGCGGCCTACTTTGGCGGCAGGCGTGGTGCTGCCAAGGCTGGGACAGGCACTGGTCCACTTCTGCCTCTGTGCCTCCTCCAGGGCCAGCCTGCACGGGGAGTAGGGACACAGAGAACAGTGCCAGTTTCCATCTACACACTTGCAGCAGCCCTAGGACTTATAGCCGGTTGGGCCCAGACAGGGGCGAGCGAGGCCCACCTAGACCAGAACCGCCCAGCCGGGACCACTGCTTTGTAGGCTCCTGTGCCAGGTGGATGCAGGTTGCTTTAGGCCACTGAGTTTTGGGTTGTTTGTCCTCCAGCCACAGCAGTGGGGCAGCGGACAACTGATAAGCCTGGTCGGGGGGTGTGTGGTCCTGGAGAGGGGTCAGGAGCCATAAAGAAGGGCAGCCCTCTTTCCCAGGCGCAGAGCGGCGGGCAGCCCTCTCCCACCACCACCCCCAGGGCCCCACTGCTGGAGGGTAAGGGCCAGACCCCCTGGGTCTGGGCACTGATGGGGACCCAGGATGGTGTCCCCAAAGGCTCTTGGACACAGGGACTCATGGACATGGAAGCGTCTGCCAGAGACCGTGGGTTCCTGGAGAACAAGGCAGGCCGGGCGGGCGGCGGCGGGCACATGGTACCCTGCCCTTCCCAGCTGGGAAATGTCTTTCCCGAGTCGCGCCGCCCTGCAGCGCCAGCCTGCGGCGAGAAGTGCTGTGAGAGGAGGAAGCCCTCGCTCTCCACCCTTGTGACGACTCGTGGCACAGCAAGGGCTTCTCCCAGAAGGATACGCTGGAGGGTTCAAGGAGGGACTCGAGTCTCCTTGCGGCCACCAGGCTAAGATGTGGCTTTCGGTGCAAACGGCTGGGACACTCGTGAGCTGGCCGGGTGGCCTCACGACACAGTTCACACGCCTGCCTCTGTCCGTCTGAGTCCCAGAGGGAGCAACCGACGCACAGTCTTTGGAGGCAGGAGGGCATGCTGAGAAGGCCTCGTTCCCTGAGTGCTGCTACCATACCGGGCTCGCTCTCGTGTCCGACCCCTGAGAGGCTGACTTCTAGAAGACTCACATTCATGGCAGAGACTGCAGGGAAGCGGGAGTTTATTTCCAGGTGCCTTGGTCTGGGTTGGTTAGATGACACACTAGCACTTCCCTGGGACAGAGCGGGTTCTCTTCGGAGAAACTTATACACACATGCGTACACACACACACACAGACGCACATGCACACACCCATGCATACACAGATACAGATGCGTGCACACACAAATGCACACACACATGCACACAGACACACATGCACACACAGACACACATGCACACACGTGCACACACAAATGCACAGACTCACACACATATGCACACATGCACACACACAAATGCACACAGGTGCACACACAAATGTACACAGACTCACAGATGCACACATGCACACACATATGCACACACACAAATGCACATATACACACGTGCACACACATGCACACACAGACACACATGCACACACAGACACACATGCACACACGTGCACACACAAATGCACAGACTCACACACATATGCACACATGCACACACAAATGTACACAGGTGCACACACAAATGTACACAGACTCACAGACGCACACATGCACACACATATGCACACACAAATGCACATATACACACGTGCACACACAAATGCACAAACACAAACACATACATGCACACATATACAAATGCACACACATGCACACACAAATGCACAAATACAGACTCACATGCACACATATGAACATGCACATAGACACACAAATGCAGACAGACACATATGCACACACGTGCACACACGAATGCACAAACACAGACTCACACACACGCACACACAGATTCATACACAAATGCACACAAAGATCCATTCAGCCCCCAGCTGGTTGCAGTGTTCAGCGGGGCTGACGTTCAACCACGCCAAGGAGCCCCACGCAGAAGACCCTTGGCGATGGGAACGGAATCCTGCTCTTCTCCCACAGCCAGGGGCCAGCCCTGCAGCAGGCGGTGTCCGCCACACACCAGGGGCGTGACATGTTTGCGTGGACAGTGGTGAAGCCCCACGCTCCTCTACCCTGAAATTGGCTGGGCTTTTTTTTCCCGTGTTTTGGGCAGACGTCTTCACCTCGTGTTACAGCTGTGGCTGGGGAAGCTGTGTGGCACATGCTTGGCTCACTTGGAGGGGACGGGCCCGACGAGGAAGCGTGTCTGGCTTGCAAAGACACCACTGGGCCTGGACAGGAGCCCCCGTTCTGCGGCCCTCGATGTTGTGGGTGAACTTGGCCTTCTGCTCCTCTCAGCGGCCGGCAGTGCCGCCTGGTTGCCAAGGAAGTGGGAGGAGCCCCTGGGACATGCCGAAATCCTCCCAGGCAGCCAGCAAGAGCGCCCGGCCGTCCTGAGTCTGGGTGGCGGCCACGCGTCCCTGTCCAGCATTCCCCCGCTGGCTCCTGGGGCGGCTGGTCGGCCTCACTGCTGTTGCTTCCAGACTCCGACTTTGTCGTTGATAGGCAAAGGTCCCCTTCATGTTGCCCAGAGGCATTTCCTCTCGTTTCTTCCGTCCCTGTCCCCTCCAAGCCCAGCCCCACCCTGCCCCACCCCCTCCCACGCCCGGACCCCCGGCGAGGCCCCCCAACCCGTGCACTGCACGTGGAGCCCACCCTATCTGCGGAAACCGAAGCCCTCTCGAGGCGACTTCGGGCCCTTCTTGCCGTCTCTGGGGAGTGTGGGCGAAGGCGTCTCCGCCGTGCCCCCGTAGGGACAGCCCTCCGCGCCGGTGTGGCCGGTGCACTCCACGGCAGGCATGTACCCGCTGTCCCACATGCCCGTCCCGCACAGCTTGCACAGGTCGTGCAGGCTGCAGGGGACCCGAGGCAGCAGGCGGAACTGGTAGAGCAGACTCCTCGCCTGCAACGAGAGAGCATGGGCTGTCAGGAGGGCGAGGGGGACAGCCAGGCGGCCAGGGGTCCCACCAGGAGGGGCTCAGGAACAGCAGCAGCCACGGCCAACACCTGGGGGCTGGGTCCAAGGCTCGGGCCCCGGGGCTATGCCTGCCACGTCCCATCAACACCAGCACGTGGGGCCCCTGGTCTCCCATGGCTGCAGTGGCAGGCCCAGGAGGCCCGGGGCGGTGCTCACGTGTGGCCCGAGGTTACAAAGGCACCCGAGCGGCCCTCATCGGCAGGGGCAGCAGGGCCCTGCCTGGCCCGGCCAGGCCCACCTGGCCCCTTGGCAAGACCCCTCTCCGACTCAGACCCTGGTGCTCTGCTCTGGGGCCCACCTTCAGGCCCTGCAGGCTGTTTCGGGCGCCCTGTGCAGGCGGTACCACTGACCCGGGACCCCTCCTCCTGCCCCTAAGGGCTGGCAGAGAGCTCTAACTAGCAGATCTCCAGGAGCAGTCTGGGAAGCCAAGGAGGTGGCAAAAGTCCCAGGTCCCTCCGTTCCAGCCAGCCTCGGGTGAGAAACTGCCCCCCAGAGGTGGGGAGCCTGTCTATCAGCCCCGGGAATTTGTCCATTCCACCCCGGAGAGGGAGGCTCCTGTGTTGGAGGCTGATCAGTGAAGGAGCCCCTAAAGAGCGTGTGGACAGCCCTGCGGTGACACTGCCAAGCCAGAGGGGCTGTGACAGGTGCCAACACCTCGGCCTGGAGCAGGAGCTCCCAGGCAGCAGGGTGGGTGGGGGTGGGGCTCCATAAATGTGGAGGGTGTAGCTCTTCATGCAGGGCCAGGGCCCCAAGTATGGGGGCGGGGCTTATGCATGGGGGCGGGGCTCACCTTCCTGAGAACCAGCTCCCCGTTCATGTGCATGGCCAGGTTCCCGAAGTGCAGGAGCATCTGGTCGGTTGCCAGCTGCTGCTCGATGACGTCATCCCCGTAGATGGCCACGATGGCCACGCAGATGAAGAGGTGGAAGTAGTCTGTCTGCGGCGGGGGAGTGGAGTTCAGATGAGGGCTCTGGTCGAGCCCCAGGCCCGGCCTCGAGAGGGAAACTGAGGGCAGAGGTGCAGGATGAGGGCCCCAAGGCGAGGCATGTGGGTTCGGAGCCCAGGCACTTTGGTCCTCAGTTTCCCCACCTGCGAATGGGACCGTTCTCATTCCTACATCCCCAGGCTCTGTGACACCCGGAGGAATGAAGGTGAGCTGAGCACACAGGGGCTGCTGGGACTCCTTTGGGAAGCAATGTGGACGGGCTCATGGTGGGGCAAGGACCACCCTTCCTCTGCAGACGGGTCTGCTTTCCCACGGAGTCATTTGGGAAGGTCTCGGGACGGTGTGCAGGGAAGGCTGGGTCAGAGCACACTCGGGTGGGTCGTGGAAGACGTCCCCAAGGAAGACCCTGTGGCTGCCACCCACTGGTCAGCCTGCCCTCCGCCTCCAGGCTGAACGTGCCCCAGACCCCACTCCACGGTTTGCCGCTAGAACGGCGGGAGCCGGAGCACGCTAACAGAGCGGGGACATGGCAGCTCCCGGCAGTCCCCGAAGGGTGGCTGGAACGATCCCGCTGTCTTCCACCCCCTTTGGAGGCCCATGGAGGACTCTGCTGTCCTCCTTGAGGGCCGCCCCAGAGGCCTGCCCAGCAACGCCCGGAGGAAGCCGGAAGCTGACACCGAGTCCTGACCCTGCGCGACCCGGATGTTCTCCTGCCTGGATTCCTCAAGGCACGCACGCGCCTTCCATGCACACTCGCTTCCTGGGCAGGGAGAGGACCCGGAGCACCAGGAAACCCGTGTTTGGTCTCCCGACGTCGGCGGCCCAAACCAGGCGGAACGGCGTCCCCAGCCCAGAGCCCAGGAGGAGGAGTTCCGGGAGGTGGACGCCAGCTTCCCCCGGACGGGTGTGTGGGGGGAGAGGCAGGGCAGTCTGCGTGGGCTGCACGCAGCGCCCAGGGCAGGGGGCAGGGCGGGCCGGCCCCCACGGCAAACCAGCAGGCCCGGTGGAGCCCAGCCTTTCCTCGCTCAGTTAAAGTTAACGGCATAGCCTGGCAGTGGCCTGCCCTTCCCCACTGCTCACTCCTGGCTAACTGTCCTCCCCCTCACCATCATCTCAACCCTCGACCCGAATGCCGCCGCACGGACCACGGCGTGGGCCCACATGCGGCTGCATTCAGCCTGCAGCCCGAGAACCAGGGAAACTCGCTTTGTGGCTTCAACGGAAACGGCTGCCAACGGAGAGGAGCCCGTGGTCCTCCCTCCTGTGATTTCCACCAGGTTTCATTAAACCTGGGACACACACAGCGCAGCCACGACCGTCGCCAGGAGAAACGGCCCTGACCGTTGGGTGTTCCGAGTCCATTGTAACATTGGCCTAAAATCACGGGACAGCGGTGGCGAATTTGCTGTTGGGAAAACACGCAGTGAGGCTCAATTTATTTACTTCTGGGGGAAGATCCGGCATTTTGGACCATCCCTGACGCGATGCGGCCCGAACATCCGCACGGAGCACGGTAACCCCGGCAGGAAACACCTTGCTTCATTCTGCGAGAGACCCTGGCCAGGACGCGTGAATTCGAGGCTGCTCGTGGCCTCAGCCACGTGGCATTTCCTTTATTTTTTTATTTTATTTTTTTTGAGATAGAGTCTTGCTTTGTTGTCCAGGCTAGAGTGAGTGCCGTGGCGTCAGCCTAGCTCACAGCAACCTCCAACTCCTGGGCTCAGGCAATCCTCCTGCCTCAGCCTTCCGAGTAGCTGGGACTACAGGCATGCGCCACCATGCCCGGCTAATTTTTTCTATATATATTAGTTGGCCAATTAATTTCTTTCTATTTATAGTAGAGACGGGGTCTCGCTCTTGCTCAGGCTGGTTTTGAACTCCTGACTTTGAGCAATCCTCCCGCCTCGGCCTCCCAGAGTGCTAGGATTACAGGCGTGAGCCACCGCGCCCGGCCTCACATGGCATTTCTTCAGACTCGCTCTCATCCGACATGATTCCCGCGCGACAGCACGATGGGAACCGCTGACGCCAATTTCTGCAGCTGGCGGCGTTCGAGTCTGCCCGCGGGGCTCGTGCGCTGGAGGTGGTGGGGCTGCCTCGGTGGAGCACGGAGCGGCTCTCCAGGGAAGGGTCCTCCCTCCTGCGGGCGTCAATCCTCCTTCTTTTAAAAAGGCGGATGGATCCACAGAGACCTGCCTTCCCTTTAACGTGGCCGGCTTGTCCCTGACTTGGGCGGCAAAGCCACGTGACGGAGCGGGGCTGTGCTCCGAGGGGAACTCGCTGTGCAGACTCTGATGACAGCGGGCGGCACGGGAAGGCGGCATCGCCGACCGGGGCTCCCCGGAGGGGCTGACACGGAGGCAAGATTCCGGCCCCTTCCCTGCGGGAGGGTGATGGCGAGCGGGACTCCGTGGCCGGGCAGTTTCAAGGGGACGGGCGGTGCTGGCTCCGGCTCGTGGGTGCCAGCGTCCAGGGCTGCCGTGGCCTTGCTCTGGCCCCGCCGGTGTGGCTCACACCGATTGGTCGAGACGGGAAGGAGCTCAGCCCCAGAAGGCAGCGATGAGCGCGGTTGGTGGGCCATCTGCCCCCACTTCAGCTACGTAGGAGGCGAGCCGCGAGGCCGGCAGCCGGCCGGGTGGGAATGGAAGCCGTGGCGCGTAAGGGGCTGACACCTGGCCTACGTGGGCAGGGGCGAGGCCCTCCCCGGAGGCCGCGCACAAGCAGGTGAGGGTCGTTCAGGGGCTACAGTCCTGGCTTCCCCGGCCCTCGGGCCCGCCCCGGCTCACCTGGTAGTGGGCCCAGCAGGCCTCCCAGATCCGCAGGGCCTCGGCCTCGGGGAACTCCCGCTTGAAGCACAGCAGGAGCCAGCGGTGGCAGAAGAGCATCTGCAGCCCGTCCTCGCCCAGCGAGACCAGGTGCTGGTAGAAGCGCAGGTGCGTCAGCCGCAGCAGCTCCCGCAGGTACAGCTGGGGGCGAGGCCGGGACGCGTCAGCCCCCGCCCCGCGAGGGCTGGTCCACCCGGCCCAGGGGGCCCGCTCCCACTGGGGCCTCCACCCACTGCGCACGCCTGCCACCCGCTTGAGTCATTCTGCCACTCGAAGTCGGCTACCCTCTCTCTGCCGGCGTGTCCCAGACGGAAGCCTGCTCTGGATGCTGTGGGGTGGCCCCGGGCAGAGAGCGTCACAGCCTGGTGCGGTCGGGAAGCCGGGCAACCGCTGCCCAGCCCAGCGGACACACGGGGCTGTTTCTAGAGCCCACCCCGCCCGGGGAAGGTGGGCAGGTCGTCCGGGGACCCCTGGGTGGTCCAGCCCCTCCTGCTCCGACCACGAGATGCGTCCTCTTTCGTACTGATTTAGGGCAGGAAGGGGACGTGTGTGAGCCCCAGGACACTCGATTCCTGTGGCGAAGGTCACCTCCCAGGGATGTGGGACAGGATCGGGGATATTTCTGGCAGCGCCCACACTCGGACTGCTGACTTGACCAACGCCGCTGGAAATCGGTCTCTGGCAGTTAATGAGTCAGCCGGCCACGTGCGGCCGTGAGCCTGTCGGGGCGAATGGCGTCAGACCCTGTAACTGCCTCCTAGGTACCGTGGAGACCTGACATCACACGGATGTGGGTGACAGCGTGAGCAGGCTGCAGTCGGCCCGTGGCCCAGGTGGGGCCAGATCGTAGTCAGGGGCACCTCGGGGCAACCTTGGGGTGGGCTCAATGGCCACAGACCACTCTCCTGCACTCATGGCCGCCGTCTTGCGTGAGACAGCCGCTGGAGCCACGAGGGTCCTGCTGACTGGTCAGCAGGCCCCACTGCAGCCAGGGCAGGCCCACGCAGGCGGCTGACCCCACGCATCCCCCTTATACCTACAACTAAGGTGTCTCCAGCTTCCAGCTGCACCCCCGGCCCCCTGCCCTCAAGTCCTCTCTGCTGCAGGCTCCCCCTGCTAGGCCTAAGGGTTAGTCTAAAGGACATGCTCCTTCGAGAAGCTCTGCCCTCACTGCACATGGCGGGTCTGGTCCAGCAAGACCGGGTCACTCGGTGTCACCCTCCCAAATGCTCCGGTCGGCCTAGCCTTGGCGAGACACCGAGCCCAGGGGCCCTGCTGTCCGTCACGGCATGTTCTGCATCACCGTCTGGCGCCCGCATCCTCTGCACACACTGCCAGCTCCCAGGCCCAGCTTCCTCCCAGCCCGGAGGGTGAGACCACACCCCAGTGCCCGGTGATGACACCTGGCAGGTGACATTGGGCACACGCAGGGAACGTGGGGTGCCCTGGCTTGGTCCCTGGGCCGCACACTCCCCGGCCGCCTTACCCAGCTTCCCTTGTCCCCCACACTCAGTGCCGCCTGGTCTACGGAGGGCTGACCCTTGTGGGGAGCCCTTGAAGGGAGGGGTGCCAGTTGGGCCCCCCAGGAAAGGCCAGCTGTCCTCGGGCTTGGGTGTGAGAACTGCCCTGGGGCCTCAGGAGCCTCACCTTCGCTGGACGCCTGCAGGGGCAGCCCAGATGCCCCTGAGAGCCCCTGTTATAAAGCACAGGTCTGGGGGCACTGTGCCTCCCCTTCCTGGCCCTGCCAGGGAGCCTGGGCTGGGTCGTCCTGTTCAGGGAGGTGGGGGGGTGGGAGGGGGGACCCCAGAGACCTGGGAGCAGCGCCCCTCCTGGAGCTGGCTGGCCCTCCCCCAGGGCCCAGGGCTAAGCTGCCCACTGACCCTGCCCACCAAGCCGCACACCACCACCCAGACCCCACCAGCAAGAGGAGGGGCAGCCTGTGCCCCCCCCCCCCCCCCCCCCCGCGCCCTCAGACTCGAGCACGCCCTCCCCCAGCCTCACCAGCTGCTTCTCCATGTCCTCGTCCCGGGGAGAGCTGACGAAGATCGTGTTCTGCATCAAACCCACAAAGCACCAGAAGGTGTCGGACTCGTCCAGGACCTCGGCCAGGATGGGGGCCACCAGGTCCGACATGCCCTGGGAGTAGCCAACGGCGGGGTTGTACACGGCGTAGTTGAGCAGGATCCTCCTGCGGGGTGGGGAGACAGCAGTGGGTCGTGACGCCCCCCCCCCCCCCGGCCCTGCCGGCCTCGCCGGGGCGTGCTGCCCACAGAGCCCTGGGCTGGGGACCTCGGCTGCCCAGCCCCCACCTGCCTCGGCCTCGGGGGTGGGGTGGGGTGGGGCAGCAGGTTCCCGGCAGCTCTGCGGCCACCTGAGCGCCCACACGTGGGGTCAGACACATGGCCCCGCTCTGCGAGGGTGGCGGCCCGAGATTAGCCGTGTGCCAGGCTCAGAGCCTCGGGAGCGGGGGGCAGGGAGCGGTGTCAGCCTGATCTTCTCAAGGGTTGACTGCCTGGGACACGAGGTGGACACAGGCAGGGACGTTTTCATGAGCTGCTGATTTTGTGGGATTACTTGCCAGGCTGCAGCAGCATGCGGGAGATGCCAGCCCCCCACCCCCCGCTTGGAGTGGCAGGGCCGCTGGAAGACCACCCATGGGGCGGCTTCTCCACGGGAGGTGTGAGCCAAGTGAGGACAGGCTCGGCGGACGCCCTGGGACGGCAGGGCTTGTTGGCCCCTGCGAGGGACCTGCTCGGCTACGGGCCTGGCCCTGGGTTTCCACGGCCACGAGATGCCAACCGAGGCAGCCCGTGAATAGCTCATCCCCGCTGCTGAGCCTCGACGGCATGGATTTGGGAGGAGGGCCCCACGGAAGCCGCCTGGGGCTCGCCCACCGCCCGCAGAGGTCAGGCGAGGCACGGGCAGGTGCGGACGGGAGGCTGGGGCTGCCCCCGGGCAGCGGGGTACCTCATGCTCTCCACGTTCGGGTTGCCTTCCCCTCGGAAGAACTGGTTGCTCCGATCCGTCCGGACCACGTCTTTGTCCACGGTGAACTGCACGTTGCGCCAAAACGCCCTGTGCTCCTCGGGCGTCATGGAGAGCCTGTGTGGGGCACAGCGCCCCGCCCGGCGGTCGGCAAGCGGCATGCCTCGTGGTGGCCGCCCTGAGGCACCCGCTCCAGGAAGGGGCCTCCCCCAGCCCCTGTGCCCTGCATGGGAACCGGGCTGCTCCTGCCGCTGGCAGGCCCTCCCCTGGCACGGGAGGGGGGTTGGTGCTTGTCCAAGGCCCCCCCCAAATTAACCCAGCCCCGCCGGCCCCAGCGTCCCTCCCAGAGGGGAGAGGTGATTGCCGCCCGACGGGTAATGAGGCCTGGGCCCCGGCCCAGCGTCCCAGAGGGGGGCCGCGCACGGCCCATGGGGAACCGGGGGCTTCGCCCAGTCCTGGCCTCCCGGAGAGAAGAGCCGAAGGCAGCCCGGTCCGTGAGGCCCAAGTGGGACGGGGTAGGGGCGGTCCTGACCCAGATTCCTCCGCCCCGGGGCCCCTCCCCGCCAGGCCTTCAGCTGTGGGATGTCAGCGCCTGGTTGAGTCTTTTGAACGGGAATTCTAAAACCTTGACATGTGAGCTAACGAGCCCCTGGGCCGCGAGGCCCGAGTGAGTGAGCGCTTGGCACGGCGGCCGCACTCTCCCACCCCATCGCCCGGGAGACCCGTTCTCGAAGGACACTGCGGGTCACAAAACGTGCTACCAGCACGGCATCGCACCCCGACGGCCTTGTCAGATGGCATTTCCCCCGGTGGCGCGGTGACGCCCGCCGTTACCTTTTCTGCTGGATCTCGGAGTACTCCTTCCGCTTCTGCACACGCAGCGCCTCCCGCTCCTCCGAGGTGGACCCGTGGCTGTAATAGCGCAGCAGGAAGGGCCAGACCTCCCCCCGGATTGACACGTCAATGCCGCCAAAGAAAATGGCCTGGAGGAAGCGGCGAAAGTTGGGGAGGGCATGAAACAGGGCAGCTCAAAGGACCCCCAAATCCCCGGGGATGTGTTTTGGTGGCTCTGGTGCGGCTCGATTCACACCCCTGCAATTTGCACATGTTTACAAGGGGAGCCGGGCCTCCGTTCCCATACAGGACACAAACCCGGCTCATTTCAATGTCAATGCCCCCCCGGGGCGGCGCTCCGATTAACGTGTCGTTCTCACGTCATGGCCTAATCCCCGGTTTTGGAAATGCCGCGTTTCTCTGCAGACGCTTCTGTGCAGGCTGACACGGTATATCCCCCCGGCCCGGCCGGGAGGGCCGTCCTGCCAGTCGCTTTGATTGCTTTATCGACGGGTTCGCGCCCGGCCTCGAGCAAGGGGGTGGGACCCTCCCGAGGGAGGTGGCCCCGTGGGTGCGGTCCGCCGGCCGCGTGCAGGCAGCCCTCCTTCCCCCCCGCCCAGGCCGGGCCCGGTGGGGCCTCACCTTGCGCAGCTTGTACTCCTCCTCCACCTGGCCCAGCTCGTTCAGGTGGCCCAGCCAGGCGGAGACGTCCAGCCGCCGGTACATGCTCTCCTCGGGGTGCGTCTCGGAGGACGGCAGCTTGGGGCGGCGGATGGAGAACTGCATGCACGTCTTTTCCGGGGCGACCTGCGGGACAGGAGGAGAACTGGGCAAAGGTAAGTATCTCCGAGGCAGGGCCCTGCAGGCCAGCAGTGCGTTTCCCAGGGTCTAACAGCCTCTCTCTGTCTTGCAGAGGGAGGGGAAGGGCATTCCCCTGCATACAAACCCCTAAATGGCAAGTGTAATTAGGCGCAATTAAAATGAAAATACCTTCATCTTAAAATCGGTTTCCCTTTGGTGTTCCCTTCCCCCCCCCCCC
>VSMD01126983.1:24809-37144 GCA_008750895.1 Mirza zaza
AAAAAAAAAAAAAAAAAACGGGATGAATGCCTCTCATGGCCTAACTTCCCTCTGCCGGGAGGGCCCACAATAAATCACATGTGATTGGCCACATACAAAGGGATCGCTGTTCTGCGAGCGGGGAGCCGGCCTGTCAGATTGTCTCCGCGAGCAGTCACGAATCCCGGGCAAAACTGCAGCTGACATTTAATTCAAAAATCAAAGGTTGTGCGGAGTAGGGGGAAAAGAGCCGTGCTACTGTAATAAGGGGAGCCGGCGGGAGGCTCTGTGGGAAGGAAGGGAGTTTTAAAGTCAGCTCCGTCCCTAATAAGCACATACAGTATCTTAAACAGATAATTAAAGAGCTCTTATTACATTTGTATGTAGGTTGGGCAAAATATGGCAGGAAGTTCTTGTCAAAACACGATTTTTCAAGTGCAGGGCGCTGACGACACAGCAAGGCCTGGGCACACGCGTTTCAAACCCAAAGTTGCTGCCTTGTGGCCACCCCGGCAACCACGGGGCCGCCGGAAGCTTCCACGGGCCACACCCCGGGAGCCCACGGGCACGGGGACCCCCGGCCCCAGGACCCAGGAGGAGAGAGGAGTGCTGGGGACGAGAGTGTCAGCAGCCCAGTGTCCCGGGGGTGGGGGTGGGGGAGTCCTGTCCCCGACCCAGGGCAGCACGGGGGACCCGCAGGGCTACCTGGTCCTTGAGGTGCGTCTCGGCGCAGTACTTCCACTGCTGGAACACCTCCGACAGCTTGTCCAGCCCTCCGTGGTGGAAGTGGAAGACCTTGTACTGGCTCTCGCGGCTGGCGACCACCAGCTGCCCGCTGGTGCAGGCCTCGTCGCTGCGGGAGGGGGGGCAAGGCCCGGTGAACACGCGAGCACAGGTTTCTAGTCCCCAGCACAACCCGAGCCTGCACACACCAGCCCCAGGGGCAGGACGCAGTAAGTCCCAGTGGCGTGTGTGGCCACAGGCGGGAGGGGGCAGAATGGCACCCACGTAAAAACTATCACCTCCTGGCCGGGCGCGGTGGCTCACGCCTGTAATCCTAGCTCTCTGGGAGGCCGAGGCGGGCGGATCGCTCAAGGTCAGGAGTTCGAGACCAGCCTGAGCAAGAGCGAGACCCCATCTCTACTATAAATAGAAAGAAATTAATTGGCCAACTAATATATACAGAAAAAATTCGCCGGGCATGGTGGCGCATGCCTGTAGTCCCAGCTACTCGGGAGGCTGAGGCAGGAGGATCGCTTGAGCCCAGGAGTCTGAGGTTGCTGTGAGCTAGGCTGACGCCACGGCACTCACTCTAGCCTGGGCGACAGAGTGAGACTCTGTCTCAAAAAAAAAAGACTGTCACCGGCCAAACCAGCCAGGGCCCGGCCTCCTCCGCGCGCAGGGCGGGTGGCGAAGCCCCGGCGGCGGCCGGGAAAAGTGCGCGTGGGCGAAGCCACAGGGAGCGCCGGGAGACGCCTCTCACCTGAAGAAGAGGCGCAGGGAACGCATGTGGCCCAGGTCCACCCGGAACACGCCGCAGATCTGCTCCAGGGCGCAGGCCCGCTGCGGCTCGTCCCAGCGCGGGGTCTGCAGGAGGCCGTCGCCGTCCGGGAGTCGCAGGCCGGCGTCCGAGCCGGACGGGGGGCTGGGGGAGGGGGGGGCAGGTCGCGTGAGGGCCGCACGCCTCCCCGCCCGTGTGCGTGGGCCGGGGGAGGGCGGGGCGTGGGGGAGGCCACGCACACGCACGGACAGACACGGCTGACCGTGCCTGGCTCGTGGCAGGCTCCGCGCATGGGATGCGTGACCGTGCGCGTCCCACTGCTGGCTGTGCGCAGGTACATTTCGGCGGGCGCGAGGAAGCACCGCCGTGATCAGATTCCGTCCTGCTTCCGTGGAAGGGGTAGGTCGTCATAGAGACGGAAGAGGTGACACTGACTGCGGGTCCTCGCTGTGTGACCTGGGGCAGGTTACCAAGCCTCTCTGAGCCCTCGTTTCCTCGTTAATAAAGCGAGGGTAAGAAAAGGCTTTGTGCAGAAGGAACGGCCTTGAAGTGCTCGGCACAAGGCCAGGCCCTCGGGGCTTACTGCGGGTAGCAGTTTTGTGACAATTTCAGAGAGCACAGGGCTTCTGCTTTGATTTAAACTGGTTCATTATGTCCCTGAAAAAAACAGAGGCTCACTTTAAGGTTCAGGAAGGAAACATTTGGATTATTGATACTATTAATAGTGAGCGTTTATAATATTAAAACACTTAGTATGGGCCCGGCCCTGGGTTAAGGATTTCTCGTGTGCTTTTATTGTATATTATCCTTAGAAAAATCCTACAAAATGAGTAGCGGTACTATACCCCCTTTGTACAGAAGAAAAACCCGAGGTCCAGAGAGGTTAAGCAACTTGCCCAAGGTCACACAGCTAGCAGGTGGTAGAGCTGAGGTTAAAACCCACTGTGGAGCCCATGTTCTCAACAGCATAGTTTACAGCCTCTAAGTCTGCAGTTCAGCAATAAAACCCCATTTATTCCGCTTTTTTAAAAAGTCATGAATTTGCTGCATTCTTGATTGCAAAATATTCTACTACCATGTTTCCCCAAAAATAAGACAGGGTCTTATATTTATTTTTCCTCAAGAAGACACCCTAGGGCTTATTTCAGGGGATGTGTTATTTTCCCCTCAAAGCCTCAGCTTGCAGCACGCACGGGATGGCCGGGACCTGACAGGGGGAGCCGACCTTGTTGGTGGGGCTGCCCGCACCTTTCTGGTCACCTCTGGGATAGGAGCTGTCACGATGGGGCAGATGGGAAGGGCTGCTCGTCTTCTGTACCGCTCCGAGATGAAATGCATGGGTTGTGCAGACGCGCTGCGCAGCCACGCCCAGCACTAGGGCTTATTTTCGGGGTAGGGCTTATTTTTGGGGAAACATGGTACATTGACTCAGCCACACCACAGATGACATCCCATCTCTTGAGACAGAAGAGTGACGTTTAGGGACGCCTGCTACGTAAAATCAGAATGGCAGCAAGAGTCATCTCTGGGCCCCAACCCGGGCACCCCGCGGAGACACGGCGGCACGGACCTCACCCCGCTTCCTGTCTGAGCTCGGAACGGGGCAGTCAGACGCGGTGACCCCAGAGGCGGCCAGGGTCTCTAAGTGAGGCGCCTTTGGGTGTTGTGAGCACCCTCCCTCTCAGCTTGGAACCTCCTGCAAGAGAAGCTTGGCCTGTTTAGAACCCGTTGCTGCTTCCGGAATGTTCCGGGCCTGTCTGAGGATGCCCGTGAGCCGGGTCCTTCCACAGCCGGGGGCACCGGGGCTCTGGGAGGAAACACGGCCGCAGACGGGCAGGTGGGCCGACCACCCGAACCACCTCGCCACGCGGCAAACCGGGCTCCAAACCGCTGGGGTTGGCCCAGGTCTTCCCACGTGGGCCCTGACGGCGCTGACCTGCGACATCGTTGCTCGCAAAACAAGGCACGCGCAGGTCTGCGCGCGGCCCGCCACCTGGCTTACACCGCCTTTCACATCTGCTCACCCGACAGCGGGGTGCAGAGGCCGGGGCGCCTGTACTCCACTGGTCTCCCGCCAGCACAGCCCGACCCCAAACCTCCCAGCACTCTGTGTCCCGCTCACCCTACGCGGAGGCCGAGGTTTCCGGAAACCAGATAGAAGACCTAGACTCGCTGGGGCAGAGTCTCAGACGGGAGGCCCCCGCCCGCTGCTGTGGCCCCCGGGTAGGGGGGGAGGAACAGCCGCTTTCCAACCTGGGGAGTTCTGGAGAGAGGCCCCCTCCCCAGTGCCTCCCCCAGCAACTGGCCTCCGGGCAGAAGTCTGCCTAAACCCTCTCCCGGCTCCTCAGGGGCAAATTATTTGCATTAATTTATTGATTCACTCATTAATTCAAGACACTGTGCTTGGGAGCCACAGCTGGGTTTCCAGGGGTTCAAACTGGAGGCAGGTTGAGGGAGGCTTCATCTCTGTTTATCTGGGGCTCGTCGTAGCAGACCTCCCCCCTCCCCCCCGTGTGGTCCAGCAGGACAGTCTGATCCCCATCGGGACTGGCTGCCATGGGTCGGGCGGCATCTTTCTCCACCCCAGTGTCCGGCGCTGGCTTGGCACAGAGCACACAGTCATTTCACACTTGTGCCTGCAATGAACAGGCACAATGTCTGGGAATTTTGAAGGCATAGAAAAAAAAATTTTTTTGAGACAGAGTCTCACTCTATTGCCCAGGCTCGAGTGAGTGCCGTGGCGTCAGCCTAGCTCACAGCAACCTCAAACTCCTGGGCTCAAGCGATCCTCCTGCCTCAGCCTCCTGAGTAGCTGGGACTACAGGTATGTTCCACTATGCCCATGCCTGGCTAATTTTTTATATATATTTTTAGTTGTCAAGCTAATTTCTTTCTATTTTTTTTTTTTTAGTAGAGACAGAGTCTCACTCTTACTCAGGCTGGTTTCAAACTCCTGACCTCGAGCAATCCGCCCACCTCAGCCTCCCAGAGTGCTAGGATTACAGGCGTGAGCCACTGGGCAGGGCCAGAAAAAAATTTTTAAAGGAAATAAACTCTGGGGAAAATGGAAATACGTACAGTTTTCAATTTTTGATTCTCTTTGAATACGGGCAAAGCAATTTGGTATTGAGAATATTCATAGATGCTACAAATAATTTGGCTTATTTATAAAATTATTATGCGTGATGCGTTAGAATTAAAAGGATGGGTTATTCAGGCAATAACTCCCAAGACGCTATTGAGTTAAAAATGTCTTATGGATACAAATAGATGATGTTCAACTTTAGGAAACGTAGCATTTCTTCGTCTCTGCCATTCGCCGAGGATCACCAACATGCAAACGCAGAAATGAAAAGAAGAAGTCGGCACCATCACAGCAAAACGGAAAATCAGTTCTTTCTTCCCCACCGCCGTAAACTGGGCGACGTCAGAAGCAGCTGTGGGTGGAAAATGGCCTCCAGTGCTTTGCAGCTTGTCTTATCAAGGGTGGCGTCTGTGTCCCCTGCCCTGAATCTGGGTGGCCCTGGCTTTGACCAACAGACGGTGGCACAGGGGTGTCCGGTGAGCGCCGGAGTCTGGGCCTCGGAAGCCTGGCAGTTGCCGCGCCCCCCCCACCCCCCGCCCCCCGCCGGCACAGAGCTGGCAAGAAAGATGTGATGGCGAGAGACACGCAGCTGCCGGGCAGCGCCGGAGCCCCCGCACCTGCGAATGGGGGCCGTGTTGGACCCTCCGCCCCAGTGCGGCCTCCGGATGGCCGCACCCACCCGAGTCCACCCCAGACAGCCCAGCAGGACAGCCCGGCCCAGCCTGCCCAAACTGGGCAACCGCGGGAAGGAAAAGGCTGTCTGCAGTTGCTAAGCTCGGGGAGGTTTGTTACACGGATAACGGATGACACACGGCGGCGGCTGTTTTCAGAGAAGCTTGAGCAGGAGGAAGACGAAACCATCAAACCCTGAGTCGTGGTTCTCACGTCAAAGGGACACTGGGCCCGGGTCTTAACGTTATTTAAAATATCCGAACCTCTACGTTCGCTCTTTGCTTTTCTTCACCCCGAGCCTGTCGAGTCGGCTGAACAAAAAGTCGATGGCAAGCCAGCTGTGGGTCCCAAGCACAGTGTCTTGAATTAATGAATCAATCGATTAATTAATGCAAATAATTTGCCCCTGAGGAGCCGGGAGAGGGTTTAAGCAGACTTCTTCCCGGAGGCCAGTTGCTGGGGGAGGTGTGTGTGGGGGGGCCCTCTCTCCAGGACTCCCCAGGTTGGAAAGCGGCTGTTTCGCCCCCTCCCCCAGATCACAGCAGCAGGCGGGGGGCCTCCTGTGTGAGACTGTGCCCCGGCGGGCCTCCGTCTTCTATCTGGTTTCCGGAGACCTCGGCCTGCCGCGTAGGGTGAGCGGGGCGTGTGTTAGGCGTGGCGGTAAGAAGGATGGGGAGGGAGGGGCCTGCCAACAATGCCACCCCCAAGCGGCCCCCATCAGTGCCCAAACTGGGAAGCCCTTTTCAAGACAGATGCCCTTTGGTAAGGAACGGATAAGTAAATCTACATAACCGTGGTACGCCCAAGCAAGGGAGTATTGTTCATCGCTGAAACACAAACGTGAGCTGTCGAGCCGTGGGAAGACAGGGAGGAGCTTAAATCAAGCATATCACCGAGCGGAAGAAGCCAGTCTGAAAGGCCACATGCATCGTGATCCCAACTCTGTGACACTCAGGAAAAGGCAAAGCTATAGGGACAGAGAGAAGATCCGTGGCTGCCAGGGGTTGGGGGAGGCGGGGGGGGGGGGGCGGGGCGCGAACAGGGAGAGCACTGAGTGTGTTTAGGACAGTAAGGCCACCCTGTGTGACACTAGGGTGCTGGACACCTGTCATCACACCTTTGTCCAGACCCACAGGACACACGGCACCAAGAGCGGGCCCTACCGCAGCCTACAGACTGTGGGTGACAACGACGGGCTGCTGTAGGTTCACAGATGGTGATATATGTCCCTCTCTGGTGGGGGACGCTGATGACAGGGGAGGCTGTGCCGTGTGGGGGTCGGGGGTACCCAAACTCTGTACCTTCCCCTCTATTTTGCTGTAAACCAACACCGCTCCAAATAACAAAGTCTGTTGTTTTTTTTTTTTTTAATGAACAAAATGAAAAGCCAAGGAACAAACTGGGACATATATATAAAGATTGATACTTTTAATATGTAGAAAAGCAGGTAAATCTAAAAGAAAAAATAATAAATGCCCAACAGAAAATTGGCAAAGGAAAAGAAAAGACAATTTAGTGGATAATAAATACAAATAACCAATAACATTTTCATGTCCAGAGTAGTGAGATAAATTCAAATGGAAATAAGATAGCTTTTGCGGGGGGGGGGGGCGGCGGGGGGGAACTTATGAAATTGGCAGCAATTAAAAAAATTATAAAATCCAATGCAGGCAAGGATTTGGGGAAACAGACACACACGGCTTGGTGAAGGGGTGGGTATGACCTGGCAAAGTTTCTCTGACTGGCAGTTTGGGACTAGGATGCAAAAGGCTTAAAAATGTTTATCCATTTTTTTACTCCTTACTTTCGTTTCTAGGAATTAATCCTAAGGAAACAGCCTGAGGTGCCCCCCAAAATACATACATGAATAGATGCAGAAAAAAGCATTTGACAAAAATCCAGTTCTCATTTATGATAAAAACTGTCTGCAAACTAGGAATAGAAGGGAACCTCCCTCCTCAAACTGATACCTACAAATATTCTGCAGTCAGCGTGGTACCTAATAGTAAAAGCCTCAATTGTTTCCCCCCAACACCAGGAACAAGATAAGGATACTGCTCTCACCACTTCTAGTCAATGCTGGTAGGAGGCCCTCCTCACCCCAGCTGCATACAACAAGAAAAGGAAGTAGAAGGCCTAAGGATTGGAAAAGAATAAAACTGTTCCTATTTGCAGATGACACAATTGTTTATGTGAATAAAATCTCATGGAACTGACAAAACAACTACTAGAACTAATAAGTGAATTTAGCAAAATTGTAGGATAAAAGGTTAATATAAAAAAAGTTAATATAGAAAAATTAGTTGTAATCTTAAACACTAACACACTAGCAATGCACAATTGGAAAATGAAATAAACATTCAATTTATAGTAGCAAAAAAATAAACCCCAAACCCCATATAAAATACTTAGGAATAAGTCTAACAAAAGACATTTAAGACCTGTACACTGAAAACCACAAAAGATTGCCAAGAGGATCAAAGGCCTAAATAAACAGAGCTACACCACGCCCATGGATTAAAATAGTCACCACTGTTAAGATGGAAATCTTGCCAAACTGATCTATAAATTCAACACAATCCCAGTCAAAATTCCAGCAGGAATTTTTGTTAGAAATTGACGAGTTGGCTCTAAAATTTTGAGCTGGCACAACCAGAACAGTTATAAAAAAAAAAAAAAAAAAAGAACAAAGTTGGAGGACTTATGGGACATTGAGACTCATAAAGCTAGTTTGGTATCGGTGAAAAGATAAATGTGATAAAATAGACAAATAATCAATAGAACACAACAGAAAATCCAGATATAGACAAATATGATCCACTGATTATTGACAAAAGTGCAAAAGCAATTCAGTGGAAAAAGGATGGCTTTTCTCTCAATTATGTTGGATCAACTGAGTATCTGCACGAAAAAAATTATTATCAACCCTTTCCTCGTGTCGTACCCAAAATTAACTCAAAATGGATCACAGACAGATGTGAAACTTAAAGCTATAAAACTTCCTTCACAGAAAACCTCTGCGACCTTGTGATAGGCCCAGATTTCTTAGGTAGAACACAAAAACTCAGAAACTGAAAAAGAAATAAGAAATTGGAAAATTAAAGACATTATTTTCTTCACAATACTCCATTAAAGGAAACAAAAATGCGCAAGTCACAGCCTGGGAGAAAATATTCACAAACATGTATTTAAAAAAGAACTTGTATCCAGAGTATGTATAAGAAACTCTTAAAATGCAATGGTTTTGGCTGGGCGAGGTGGTGTACACCTGTAACCCCAGTGATGTGGGAGGATTTCTTGAGCCCAGGAGTTTGAGGCCAACCTGGGCAACATGGCAAGACCCTGTTTCTAAATATATATCTATTTATATCATATATATATACACACACATACATATATATACACACACACAATAGTACTGTTAGACAAAGTTTTCTTCAATACAAAACCAAGTCAATTGCCATGAAGTGAGTCTGTAAAAAAACAAACAAACAAAAAACCAAGTCATTACCAGGAAAGAAAAAAAAAAAGATGAATTAGGCATCATTAAAATGAAAAACTTCTGCTCCTGGAGGGACATCGTTAAGAAAACAAAAGACAAGCTACAGGCTGGGAAAAGCTATTTGCAAAACAGACACCTGATAAAGGATCTGTACACAGAATATATAAAGAATCCTCTAAACTCAGCAATAAGAAAACAACACAATTGAAAAAGAGGCGAAACGTTTGGACGCTTCGGCAAGGAAGATCCCCGGGCGGTGAACACGCCAGAGAAACACAAACGGGAACCTCAGCGCGCTGTCGGGAAACACGGTGCAATGGCCGCGCACCTAAGAGCGACTGAGAACCGCCACTGCGCGGTGCTGGCTCGGTGCCGAGCCACGGGAGCCACCAAACCCGCTGGTGTCACGTCGCACAAAAGAGCCGCTTTGGAACCTGGTCTGGCCGTGTCTCATAAAGCCAGACACGCACTTACCGGTGACTCAGCGCTCCCCTCCTGGGTCTTTACGCAAGACTCCATGTGTGAACTAAGCTGATGGCAGTTTTAGTCACGATGGCAAAGCCAGAAATGGACACCTTTCAACTGGTGAACGAACACTGGCACGTGCTGCGAAGGGTTCACGCTATTTGGCAATGAAAAGGAGGGAACTGGCCGGGCGCGGTGGCTCAGAGTGCTAGGAGTGTAATCCTAGCACTCTGGGAGGCCAAGGCAGGAGGATCACTTGAGGTCAGGAGTTCGAAAGCAGCCTGAGCAAGAGCGAGACCCTGTCTCCACTATAAATAGAAAGAAATTAATTGGCCAACTAAAAATATGTAGAAAAAATTAGCCGGGCATGATGGTGCATGCCTGTAGTTCCAGCTACTTGGGAGGCTGAGGCAGGAGGATCACTTGAGCCCAGGAGTTTGAGGTTGCTGTGAGCTAGGCTGATGCCATGGCACTCTAGCCTGGGCAACAAAGCGAGACTCTGTCGAAAAGAAAAAGAAAAAGAAAAAAAAGAAAAAGAAAAAGAAAAAGGAAAGGAAAGGAAAAAGGAAAGGAGAGGAAAGGAAAAAGGAAAGGAAAGGAAAAAGGAAAGGAAAGGAAAGGAAAAAGGAAAGGAAAGGAAAGGAAAGGAAAGGAAAGGAAAGGAAAGGAAAGGAAAGGAAAGGAAAAAGGAAAGGAAAGGAAAGGAAAGGAAAAAGGAAAGGAAAGGAAAGGAAAGGAAAGGAAANAAGGAAAGGAAAGGAAAGGAAAAAGGAAAGGAAAGGAAAGGAAAAAGGAAAAAGGGAAAGGGAAAGGGAAAGGAAAAAGGAAAGGGAAGGAAAGGAAAGAAAAAAGGAAAAGAAAGGAAAGGAAAAAGGAAAGGAAAGGAAAGGAAAAAGGAAAGGGGAAAGGAAAGGAAAAAGGAAAGGGGAAAGGAAAGGAAAAAGGAAAGGGGAAAGGAAAGGAAAAAGGAAAGGGGAAAGGAAAGGAAAAAGGAAAGGAAAAAGGAAAGGAGAAAGGGAAAGGAAAGGAGAAAGGGAAAGGAAAGGAAAGGGGAAAGGAAAGGAAAGGGGAAAGGAAAGGAAAGGGGAAAGGAAAGGAAAGGAAAGGAAAGGAAAGGAAAGGAAAGGAAAGGAAAGGAAAGGAAAGGAAAGGAGGAAATTGCGTATACACACAATAGGGGTGGATCGCGAATACATCATGTTAAGTGAAAGAATCCAGACCCAAAAGGCCACGTGAAAAAACAGCATCCTTAGTAATCAAGGAAACGCAAATTAAAACCACAATGAGATACTCCTAGACACCTGCTGGAATGGCTAAAAGACTGATCACACCAGGTGTTGGTGAGGACGTGGGGGACCGGAGCTCTCCCACACGGCTGGTGGGAATGCAATATGGTACAGCCACTGCGGAAAACAGCTTAGCGATTTCTTAAAAATCAAACAAATACCTGCCGTATGATCCAGTTATCCCACTCCCAGGTATTTACCAAGAGAAATGAAAATACGTCCACTTGCAAAGTCTTGGATGCAAACATTCACAGTAGCTTTATTTGAAACAGGTAAGAACTGAAAACGACACACTCTTCATTCACGGCTAAAAGTAGAAACAAACTGTGGTGCGCACACACACACACACACACACACCCCGCAACACTGCCCAGCAATGAGGAACGAACCATCAACACAGGCAACAAGTGGCTATATCGCAAAATTATGTCAAGTAAAAGAAGCAAGGCAAAAAAGAGCACATGCTGCTCCATGATTCCATTTATATAAAATTCTAGACAAGGCAAACTCATCTATAGTGACAGGAAGCAGATCAGTCGTTGTTCTTTTCCTTTTTCCAAATTTTATTGTGTTGAAATACCGCTAACATCAAATTTACCATCTTAATCGTTTTCAAGTGTGCAGCTCGGTGGTATTAAATGCATTCACGACACTGTGAAACTACCACCGCCTTCCATCTCCAGAACTTTCCATCCTGCAAAACTAAAACTCTGCACATATTAAACACCAACTCCCCGTTGCCATTCCCCACCCCTGGCCCCAGGCGACCGCCCGCCCGTCTGCGGTCTGTCTCTAGAAATCTGGCTACTCTGTGTACGTGGACTCATACAGCGTCTGTCTTTCTGTTCCTGTTTTGTTTCCCTGCTCATCTGCCGACAGGCACCGGGGCGTTTCCGTGCTTTAGCTATCCTGAACAACGCCGCTACGAATGTGGGTCTACACCCATCGCTTTGTGTCCCTGCTTCTGATTCCTTTGAGTATAGACCCAGAAGCGGAATTGCTGGGTCACTTGGTGACTCTATCTTTAATGTTCTGAGGAACGGCCAGACGGTTTCCGCAGCAGCTGCCCCATTTGACGTCCCACGGCAGGGCTCAGGGTTCCTGTTTCGCCACATTCTCCAGACACTTATTTTCTGCTTTTCGATAGTGGCCATCGTAGTGGGTGCAAGGTGGCCTTCGTTACAGTCCTGATTTGCATGTCCCTAAGGATTAGGGGCACTGGGCACCTGGGCATGCGAGTTATGGGCCATGTGTATGCCTTCTTTGGAGGAATGCCTTTCCAAATTCTTTGACCACTTTTGAATTGGATTATTCGGTTTTTTTGTTGCTGAGTTTTAGGAGTTTCCTATGTATTCTGGGTATTAATCCTTTATTAGATGCATGATTTGCAAATATCTTCTCACATTCTTCGGTTTGCCTTTATATCCTGTCAATAGCGTGTTCTTTTTCTTTTTTTTATTTCAGCATATTATGGGAGTACAAATGTTAAGGTTACGTATACTGCCCATGCGCCCCCCCCCCTTGAGTCAGAGCTTCAAGCGTGACCGTCCCCCAAACGTTGCATATCTCACCCATTGTGGTTGTATATACCCATGCCCTCCTCCCCCCTCCCACCCGCCCGACACCAGATAAATGTTTTTCCTATATGTCCACTTAGGTGTTGATCCGTTAATACCAATTTGCTGGTGAGTACATGTGGTGCTGGTTTTTCCACTCTTGAGATACTTCACTTAGTAGAATGGGTTCCAGCTCTATCCAGGAAAATAGAAGAGGTGCTATATCACCATTGTTTCTTAAAGCTGAATAGTACTCCATGGTATACATATACCACATTTTATTAATCCA
>VSMD01126984.1:0-16399 GCA_008750895.1 Mirza zaza
AAAGGGGAAAGGAAGGGAAAGGAAAGGGGAAAGGAAAGGAAAGGGGAAAGGAAAGGAAAGGAAAGGAAAGGAAAGGAAAGGAAAGGGGAAAGGAAGGGAAAGGAAAGGGGAAAGGAAAAGAAAGGGGAAAGGAAAGGGGAAAGGAAAGGAAAGGAAAGGGGAAAGGAAGGGAAAGGAAAGGGGAAAGGAAGGGAAAGGAAAGGGGAAAGGAAGGGAAAGGAAAGGAAAGGAAAGGAAAGGAAAGGAAAGGAAAGGAAAGGAAAGGAAAGGAAAGGAAAGGAAAGGAAAGGAAAGGGAAGGGCAACTTCCCCCAAAAGAGTTTGAGGATCAATTAGGAAATGCCCAATTCCAAACTCGACGCGCAAACATCTCAGCATTTTTCATCGACTGCACCAAAAAGTATCCGTGTGTCACTTTGGCTGCGTGGCACAAATAATGCAGGCAACCAGCTGGCCTGGCATTGTGCGTTCTGCGAGGGATTTGCGACTCTGCTGTAACATTTCGCTGGCCTCTTTAGTGGAGGAAATGAAAGAGAACTGATGTTTTGCCAAACGTGGTCGCCCATGCGTAACGCGTGCGATGTATGGAATACCGTCTGCTGGAGAAAAAAATAAAATAAAATAAAATAAAATAAAATAAAATAAAATAAAATAAAATAAAATAAAATAAAATAAAATAAAATAAAATAAAAGGAGAGAGCCTACAAGGAAAGAAAAACCTCTTATATTAGCCCTATTAAATGGAACATGCCACCCAATCTTCCAAGCACAAACGAACAAAATCCAAGACGTAAAATTCACTTGCAAAAAACTAAACTCTAGGCCGGGCGCGGCGGCGGCTCACGCCTGTCATCCCGGCACTCCGGGAGGCCGAGGCGGGAGGATCGCTCGAGGTCAGGAGTTCCAGACCAGCCCGAGCAAGAGCGAGAGCCCCGTCTTCTCTACTAAATATAGAAAGAAATTAATGGGACGACTAAAAATATATAGGAAAAAAAAATTTAGCCGGGCGTGGCGGCGCCTGCCTGTAGTCCCAGCTACTACTCGGGAGGGAGGCTGAGGCAGGAGGATCGCTGGAGCCCAGGAGTTGGAGGTTGCTGTGAGTGAGGCTGATAATAATAAAAAAAAAGCGCCACAGTTTCTAAAGTGTCTCGCACACTGTAAGCAATGCGTAAATTAAGATCCTAAAGAATAGAATCTCTACCTAGCCTCTAGTGACTGAGTAAAACACACTGAATCAGAAATCCTAAATTGCTCACCGAACGGTTCACCTATGATTTCAATTTCTCTTTTTTTTTTTTTTTATTTGAGACAGAGTCTCACTCTGTCGCCCGGGCTAGAGTGAGTGCCGTGGCGTCCGCCTCGCTCACAGCAACCTCAGACTCCTGGGCTCCAGCGATCCTCCTGCCTCAGCCTCCTCCCGAGTAGTAGCTGGGACTACAGGCATGCGCCACCGCGCCCGGCTCATTTTCTCTATATATATTTTTAGTTGGCCAATTAATTTCTTTCTATTTATAGTAGAGACGGGGGTCTCGCTCTTGCTCAGCCTGGTCTCGAACTCCTGACCTCGAGCGATCGTCCAGCCTCGGCCTCCCAGAGTGCCGGGATGACAGGCGAGAGCCGCCGCGCCCGGCAAGTGTATAGCTAGTATTAATGGGTTTCTTCACGTAGAGAGGACCCACACATCGCTTGGGATGTTGTCAGGATCTGTGTGGTTGTTTCGATAGACTCCAAATTCCATGTTTAGAGGGGAAAACACGGTAGCGCCCCAGGAATAAGAATTGGATGGCTGAAAAGTACTCTTGTTAACCATATCTTGATAATTCCTATAAAGACATCGTAGAATAAAGTTTCCATGAGGTCAAGGCTTTGGGTTCTTTTGAGATAGAGTCTCACTCTGAGAGTGAGCGCCCTGGCGTCAGCCTCGCTCACAGCAACCGCCAACTCCTGGGCTCAAGCGATCCTCCTGCCTCGGCCTCCCGAGTAGTAGCTGGGACTACAGGCATGCGCCACCATGCCCGGCTAATTTATATATATATATAAATTATATATTTATATATATATACATATACACACACACACATATATATATATTTTAGTTGTCCAACTAATTTCTTTCTATTTTTACTAGAGACAGGGTCTGGCTCTCGCTCAGGCTGGTCTCGAACTCCTGACCTTGAGAGCGATCCTCCCGCCTCGGCCTCCCGGACTGCTAGGATGACAGGCGTGAGCCACCGGGCCCGGCCGAGATCAGGGACTTTGTACACCTCTGTTTGCTCCATCTAGAACAGGGCTTGGCACATAGTAGAATCTCAATCAATAGTTGTAAAACATTAGATTATGATCCACGACTAGATTAGATACATGCATCCAAACTTGTCTTCTCTCTTTTTTTCTTTTTTTTTATCCAAAATTTTGAATACGAATTATTACGGCATAGAGTCCTAGTTGCTATTTGACTCTAGGATTTTTTTTTTTTTTCAGATAAAGACAGCAGAGAAATTATTTTGCCTCCTTCTACGTGGGGTCGCTGTTCGCCACCTCCCCCCCCGTTACGGAGAAGCATTTTGTTTTTCTTCCTTGGCACAAACGCCTCGATTAGAATAATGAGTGAAGTCCTCATTAGTCAGCCCGAATACTAAAAGTGGTGGAGGTTTGCTCCCTCAAAGCCTGACCTTTCCAAACATTTTCCTTCTTAGGAAAAAAAAAAAAAGAAGAAGAAGAAAAAGAAGAAGAAAAAACTAAAAAAAAAAAACAGACAAGCCTTCCCTCTCTACTAATCTTCGCTCTTTGATTCTCCGGTTGACTGGGGAGCCATCTCTCTTTCCACCGTGCCAAATATCGGGGAGTATTTTCAGAAAATGTCACCGCAAATTGGAGGCTGCACGAGAAGGCGGCACGTGCGTCTCGTCCTCTGATCACAGGCGAGGAACTCAGTCACCAGCCCTCCGAGCTTGCTCCCATTAGCATTGATTTTGCAAGTCGACGGTGCATGGCAGAAAGAGGCTCATTTCAACATCGTCACCCTTTGGCCTCACCGGGGAGTTTAATTGCGGCCGTGAATTCATAATGGGGACTTTTTTTTTTTTTTTTTTTTTTTTTTTGATGCCCTAAAAACAGACGCCCATGCTACTCTGGCGACTGGGCTATGCTCTCGTTATCGCTGCATTTAATGTCGCGGAAAACGATGGGCTTAGCGTGCCGGGGGAGCGGAGGATAAACCGATAGATCTGCAACGGGCAACCTCATTCGTGCACATGATCAACAATTAGTTTCTCTGATTCTAGAATTTTGTGGGTTTGGTGTTTTTTTTTTTTTTTTTTTTTTTTGGTCTCAAAAACCGGGATATTACCCAGCTCACGGAATTCCTTTAAAGATTCCATTCGGAAAACACGTGGCACGACCTCACTATAGACGTCTAAGTATTCGTATCAGGTGTTTTCTCCGCAGCAGGTGGTCAAACGAGGAGCGCGCCAGGAGAGGAGATCAGAAAGAACCGCCTTTAAAAAAATAAATAAATGAATGAATGAATGAGTCCGGGCCGGGCGCGAGGTGGCTCACGCCTGTCGTCCCGGCACTCTGGGAGGCCCGGGCGGGAGGATCGCTCGAGGTCAGGCGTTCCAGACCAGCCTGAGCAAGAGCGAGACCCCCGTCTCTACTATAAATAGAAAGAAATTAATTGGCCAACTAATATATATATATAGAAAAAAATGAGCCGGGCGTGGTGGCGCATGCCTGTAGTCCCAGCTACTCGGGAGGAGGCTGAGGCAGGAGGATCGCTTGAGCCCAGGAGTCTGAGGTTGCTGTGAGCGAGGCTGACGCCACGGCACTCACTCTAGCCCGGGCGACAGAGTGAGACTCTGTCTCAAAAAAATAAAATAAAATAAAATAAAATAAAATAAAATAAAATAAAAAAGGGGGATGAAGAAGGCAGGAAAATAAATAAATAAAATAATATAAAATAAAATAAATAAAATTTAAAAATAAAAATAAATAAATAAATCCCTATCAACAATGTTTACACCAGAGAGTAGAAAAGAAAAAACAAAAATATGAATCCAATTTGAGCCACAGATGGAATGCCTTAAACACACCCAGTCAGTCCACCCCGCCCTGTTTTGGTGTCAAAATCGGCATCAGCAGCAGAAGCTCAGCATTTTACCTTCTTTCTTCTCTCAAAGGCGGGAGAGAGCAGAGGTCGCAGGGGCGGGAGGCGCAGGCTGCAGGCGCCCAGCACAAGGGCAGAGCCTCATAAACCACAGGCCCCAGAGCCAAGAACCTTAACTACGCATAATGGGCCCCTGGGGTGAAATTCGCCTTTAATGCAAACCACCTTGCGGTCTCTCCAGCTCTCCGTCCCCTTCCCGGTCACCCCAGGTGAGCCCGGCCTCCCCAAGCGGAATTTCTTCCTGGGACTTTTTGCAAGAGCAAAGGAAAATCTCTCTCGGGACTGGCTTTCTTTTTTTCCTTTTTCTTTTTCTTTTTCTTTTCTTTTCTTTTATTTTATTTTATTTTATTTTATTTTATTTTATTTTATTTTTTGAGGCAGAGTCTCCCTCTGTCGCCCGGGCTAGAGTGAGTGCCGTGGTGTGAGCCTCGCTCACAGCAACCTCTGACTCCTGGGCTCAAGCGATCCTCCCGCCTCGGCCTCCTCCCGAGTAGCTGGGACTACAGGCATGCGCCACCACGCCCGGCTCATTTTTTCTATATATATGAGTTGGTTAATTAATTTCTTTCTATTTATAGTAGAGACGGGTCTCGCTCTTGCTCAGGCTGGTCTCGAACTCCTGACCTCGACTAATCCTCCCGCCTCGGCCTCCCAGAGTGCTGGGATGACACGCGTGAGCCACCAGGCCCGGTCAGAACCGGCTTCCTTTGCCCTTCTTCCCCAAACCTCAGAGGCACCGGCCTGGGCTCCGATGGCAGCTCCACGTCTGTGCCCTGGGCCGCTCCCCGCCCGCCCCCCCGGCCCCGCTCAGCGACTCAGCGAGATGGGTGACAAGGACAAAGCCGTAGAAGTGAGCGGTGACGGCATCTCTTCCTCCCTGTCACCTCTGGGTAAACTGAGGACAAGAGAAGGCGACACAGGTCTGGTGGCTTTTCCGAGGCCACTTACGGAATGGAGACTCAAAGGCACACAGCTGAGGGCCGCCGGGCGCGGCGGCTCACGCCTGTCATCGCAGCGCTCTGGGAGGCCGAGGCGGGAGGATCGCTCGAGGTCAGGAGTTCGAGACCAGCCTGAGCAGGAGCGAGACCCCCGTCTCTACTGAAAAAAAAGTAGAAAGGAATTAGCTGGACAACTAAAAAAATAGAGAGAGAGAGAAAAAATGAGCCGGCCATTGTGGTGGGGCACGCCTGTAGTCCCAGCTACTAAGGAGGCCGAGGCAGGAGGATCGCTCAAGGTCAGGAGTTCAAGACCAGCCTGAGCAAGAGCGAGACCCTGTGTCTACTAAAAAATTAGAAAGAAATTAATTGGCCAACTAAAAATATATATAGAAAAAATTAGCTGGGCGTGGTGGCGCATGCCTGTAGTCCCAGCTACTCCGGGGGAGGCTGAGGCAGGAGGATCGCTTGAGCCCAATAGATGGAGGTCGCTGTGAGCGAGGCTGACGCCCCGGAGCTCACTCTAGCCCCGGGCGACAGAGCGAGACTCTTGTCTCAAAAAAAAAAAAAAAAGAAAAAAAAACACGAAAAAGGACAACAGCGAGCGCCCCAAGAGCTGCTCTCTCCTCCTGTCCTTCTCCACCCACCCACCCCGGCCTCCACCTTCTGCGTTTAGAGACTCCTCTCTCCCCGGAATCCCGGGACGGGACGTGAGGGCAGGGGAGGAGCCGGGGCGCGGGGCAACAGCTGGGCCCCAGATGAGACGGGAATGCCGACAGAGGGACGACGGGCCTGTCCCCGTTGATGACTGCGCCATTCTCCCGTCATTAGGCCCGTGATGGGGAAATTAGGAGGCCAGAAGGTATTTACTGTAAACCTGCCACCTCCCGGGGAGAGGAAACTAGGGGCTGATGAACGGGCCCTGCTGCTGCTGCTCCTCCATCAACCGTCTGCCTCCCAGCGCCATTAATACCCGGTAATTGGCACGCGCCGAGGCAGGCGACACCTCCGTGCCTGCCGCTGCCGCTGTGGTCGCCTGGCCGCGCGAGTGCGAGCGCTCGGCCGCGCCCCTGGGGACCGCCTGCTAGAGAGAGAGGCCGGTGCACACGCACCAGGCCCTGCCTGTCCCCACCCCCCGCCCCGGCTCTGTAACTCCGGCCTGCCTCCTGCAACCGTCCGGGCCTTAACTCTTGGCCGGCCTCCGCTCCGGCCGGCCTCCACGGCTCAGCCTCCCTCTGCGTCTGCCTCGGTCCCACCTCGTCCTTAAATGCACTCTCGCTTTCTTTCTTTTTAACTGTTTATTCTTTAGTTTTGTTTGTTTTTTTTTTTTTTTTTAGTCTTGGCTCTCTTTTTGTTGTTGTTTTTTGGTTTTTTGTTTTTTCTTTTTTTTTTGGTCCTTAACGTCTCTCCAATTCTCGTCTCTTTTTCTTTAAGTGAAACTAGATGAATCAAAATTTTTTTTTTTTTTAAAGATAGAGTCTCGCTGTCTCGCCCGGGCTAGAGTGAGTGCCGTGGCGTCAGCCTTGCTCACAGCAACCTCCAACTCCTGGGCTCCAGCGATCCTCCTGCCTCAGCCTCCTCCCCAGTAGCTGGGACTACAGGCATGCGCCACCACGCCCGGCTAATTTATTCTATGTATATATTAGTTGGCCAATTAATTTATTTCTATTTATAGTACAGACGGGGGTCTCGCTCTTGCTCAGGCTGGTCTCGAACTCCTGACCTCGAGCGATCCTCCCGCCTCGGCCTCCCAGAGTGCCGGGATGACAGGCGTGAGCCACCTCACCCGGCCAAAGATGAATAATTTATTTTTTCTTCTTTTATTTTTTTTTATATTTATTTTTTACTGATTGATTTATTTTCCCTTTCGACTTCAAATATATAGTCAATGGATGCATAATTTCTTAAAAGCATAGGGTAGGTTCTAACAAATGAACGGAGCTCATCCTTTGACGTGGCCCTAAGAGAAAACAACAACAACAACAACAACAACAAAAACAAAAAAGACAGTTGCAAAAACAGGGGGTGGTGGTGGATGGGGGTGTGTGAGATTGCAAAGAGGTAACATCAGCAAAGGGATGAAAAGCAATAACCAGACCGAGAAGAAAATGACATGACAACCTTATGACAAGTGTTCTGGAACCATTGCCTTCTCCGTCCGAAAATGACCCGTCTCTACTATAAATAGGAAGAAATCAATTGGCCAACTAAAAATATATAGAAAAAATGAGCCGGGCTTGGTGGCGCACACCTGTAGCCCCAGCTACTCGGGAGGGAGGCTGAGGCAGGAGGATCGCTTGAGCCCAGGAGTCGGAGGTTGCTGTGAGCGAGGCCGACGCCCATTTGAGAACTTCATAAAACTAAACGATCAATAGCTTATAGCTCCGGCCCTCCTTCCCCAGGACGGCGTAAAAGCAATAATAATATCTCCAATAAATATAACGAATAGGGCAATCTCTTTCCTACCTGCTGCAGAGCCCCTCCCCCCACCCCCGTAGAACATGCTAGAAGGTTCTTGTTTTTTTTTTTTTTTTTTCATTTCCTGTTCGGGAGGATGCAAAGCGGCTTGTAAGAGACGCCCAGTCAACCACGGCGTCTCCAGCTGTCTTCCAAGCGTCCAACTTTGAATATCGTCCACGGGGGAAAAAAAAAAAAAAGCCAGACTCTGTCAAATAATTTTAAAGAGATTTATTCTGAGCCAGGTTTGAGGACCACGACCCGGAGCCACTGCCAAGAGGCCTTGGGCAGGTGGACTGGCCGTGGCCGGGTCACGGTTGGGTTTTAATGCATTTTCAGAGAGACGGGGGCTACGGGCAAAGTCACGGATCAAGGCGCGAGAGGCAGACATGGGTTTGGCCCAAAGAGGTGGGACGTCCCCAAGCGGGGGGCCCACAGGTTACAGGTGGGTTTAGAGATTTCTTGGCTGGCGATTGGCTGAGAGAGTTCGACTTCGTCTAGAAGACCAGGAAGGAAATGCTTATTCTAAGACGAGGGTGTGGGCACTCTGGGAGGTCCAGACAGGAGGACGTTTCAAATTTACAACAGGCGCCTGCTAGGATGCTTTCAGATGCTTTAAATTTACAAATAGGCATCTGCTAGGATGCTGGAGTTAAGACATATATATATATATTTTTTTTTTTTTTTAGATAGAGTCTCACTGTGTCGCCCAGGCTAGAGTGAGTGCCGTGGCGTCAGCCTCGCTCACAGCTACCTCCAACTCCTGGGCTGAAGCGGCCTCCTGCCTCAGCCTCCCCCTGAGTAGCTGGGACTACAGGCATGCGCCACCGTGCCCGGCTCATTTTTTCTATATATATTAGTTGGCCAATTAATTTCTTTCTATTTTTAGTAGAGACGGGGGTCTCGCTGTTGCTCAGGCTGGTCTCGAACTCCTGACCTCGAGCGATCCTCCCGCCTCGGCCTCCCAGAGTGCTGGGACGACAGGCGTGGGCCGCCGCGCCCGGCCTGAAGTTAACCTTTTATGGAACAAATATCTTCTTCTGGAGGGTTTACCTGTCTAGCAACTGTATTTTTCTGTGCATTTTTCTTAAAGTGCCATCGATTGCAGGATGGGGTGGAACGTGACTATATTGCAGACCGAAATGTAAAATCTGATGCACCTATTCATATCTGTGATATTCGGCATCGCATGCTTGATCCCCAAAATTATATTACGCTCTCACGGACGGAGGCAATGTAAATACGCCGCGTTTAGACGCCGCTGAAAATGCGATCTGACCTCCAACCGTGGTAATTTAAGTATCATTTCCATCCATTCCGGCAACTGGCAGGGCCCATCAATTATGCCATTAGCTGCCCGGCAGTGGCAGCTGCAAAAAAAGCAGGATTAGCGTTTCAGCTACTGTCACTCACCTGAAATTTGACAGTTCTCATTAGGGAGCCAGGAAGGCTGTCAACAGCTAAATGCCCAGTGCCTGGCCTGAAAAAAAAAAAAAAAAAGCAGACTCTCTCGACTTTCCCCCAGCCTCACTGGGCCAGCCTCGACATGGCATTTCTTCCTAGTTCAGAATTCAAACAGTCAGAAAGAAAACTCTTTGTTTGTTTTTTTTTGAGATATATGTTATACAAATATGTATGTTGTATATGTGTATACATTTGCTTTTCTCTTTTTTTTTTTTGAGACAGAGTCTCACTTTGTTGCTCGTGGCGTCAGCCTCACTCACAGCAGCCTCCAACTCCTGGGCTCAAGCGATCCTCCTGCCTCAGCCTCCTCTCGAGTAGCTAGGACTGCAGGCATGCGCCACCACACCCGGCTGATATTTTTTTAATATATGTATTAACGTTTTTTAGTTGTCCAGCTAATTTCTTTCTATTTTTTTAGTAGAGACGGGGTCTTGCTGTTGTGCTCAGGCTGGTTTCGAACTTCTGAGCTCAAGCGATCCTCCCGCCTCGGCCTCCCGGAGTGCTGGGATGACAGGCGTGAGCTGCCGCGCCTGGCCTCTCACGTTTATTTTTAATCGATTTTACTCCAAGTTCGTGGTGTTGAGTTCTCACTAGTCAAGTGGCATTAAATGGCTAGACTGTGTTAATTTAAAATATCTAGGAAGGCCGGGCTCGGTGGCTCACGCCTGTCATCCCAGCACTCTGGGAGGCCGAGGCGGGAGGATCGCTCGAGCTCAGGAGTTCGAGACCAGCCTGAGCAAGAGCGAGACCCCATCTCTACTATAAATAGAAGGAAATTAATTGGACAACTTAAAATATATAGGAAAAAAAAAATGAGCCGGGCGTGGTGGCGCACGCCTGTAGTCCCAGCTACTCAGGAGGAGGCTGAGGCAGGAGGATGGCTTGAGCCCAGGAGTCTGAGGTTGCTGTGAGCGAGGCTGACGCCACAGCACTCTAGTCTGGGGAAGAGTGAGACTCTGTCTCAAAAAGAAAAAAAAAAAACCAACTTTTTTTTTTAATAACAAGCTTTTTTTTAAATTTATTTTTTAATATAATATAATTTTATTTTATTTTTTAATTTTTAAATAATTTTTTTATAAAAATAAAGAAAAAAATTAAATTTTCTTTTTATACACCTACAACTGTTCCTGCAAAAAGAAAAATAATAACTTTTAAAAAATATTTTATTGGCAATTCTTTTTTTCTTTATTTTTTTTAGCTAGCATAGATGCCAGGCAATTCTTTATATTATTTATTAAATACCATTTTCTGGTTTTTTGTTTTTTTGTTTTTTTGGTTTTTTTTTGAGACAGAGTCTCACTCTGTTGCCCGGGCTAGAGTGAGTGCCGTGGCGTCAGCCTCGCTCACAGCAACCTCAGACTCCTGGGCTCTAGCGATCCTCCTGCGTCAGCCTCCACCCGAGTAGCTGGGACTACAGGCATGCGCCACCGTGCCCGGCTCATTTTTACTATATATTTTTAGTTGGCCAATTAATTTCTTTCTGTTTTTAGTAGAGACTGGAGTCTCCCTCTTTGCTCAGGCTGGTCTCGAACTCCTGACCTCGAGCGATCCTCCCGCCTCGGCCTCCCTGAGTGCTAGGATGACAGGTGTGAGCCACCGCGCCCGGCCTTTCTCACACGATTATTCTCCTGACCATGTGTCTTGCATCAACATGGATTATTTACATTTAAAAGGATATTTAAGATGCAAGATTCATCATCACGATGCAAAAAAGACAAAATGCTTGTCATGTTTCAGTGGGTTCGTTTCATGTTTAACAAGATGTTTTTAAAAGAAACAGCAGTGGCTTGGCTCTCTGCTTAATCAGGGAACTAAAATGAAAGAAGAGTTCTGACTTGTGTCTTCCTCAGCTTTTGTTCCCTGAGGGGAAGAATATTGAGAAGCCAATTCCCCTAAGGAGGGACAAAGGGCCAACTGAGGCAGTTAAGAAAAATGAGGCCCAGGCCGGGCGCGGTGGCTCACTCCTGTCATCCTAGCACTCTGGGAGGCCGAGGCGGGAGGATCGCTCGAGGTCAGGAGTTCGAGACCAGCCTGAGCAAGAGCGAGACCCCTGTCTCTACTAAAAATAGAAAAGAAATTAATTGGACAACTAAAAAATACATAGAAAAAAATGAGCCGGGCGTGGTGGCGCATGCCTGTCGTCCCAGCTACTCGGGAGGAGGCTGAGGCAGGAGGATCGCTTGAGCCGAGGCAGGAGTCTAAGGTTGCTGTGAGCGAGGCTGACGCCACGGCACTCACTCTAGCCCGGGCCACAGAGTGAGACTCTGTCTCAAAAAATAAAATAAAAAAGAAAAGAAAAGAAAAGAAAAGAAAAGAAAAATGAGGCCCAAAGTGTCAAATCACAAGTCATGCCAATAGCTTTTTGGCCAAAGAATAATTTAGGATGAGTTAAATGTTATATAACATAATGACTGACAATAGTTTGAAATCTTATTCTAAATAAATCCTTCTCTGAATAACATTCTTCAACAGTTATGTTAATATCAATAACTAATACCCATCAACATTAGTACAAATTATTTTTCTTCAATGGCGGTTACTTTATTTTTTCAGAGCTACCTTTGTGTATTTTCTTTTTTTATTATTATTGATTTCTTCTTTTTGCAGTTATTTTAAAAATAAGAAATTATATTATGATGCTTGAATTAGTAAAGATGCAGTGTGGTAGAGTAGGGAAAATAAAATATTTGGGAATAACATTACCAGGAAAAAACACAGAAAATAACATACAGGGAAATAATTAATATTTTCCTAAGTGTGAAGACTGCTAATATAAATAAAGTAGTTTATAGTTTATTAAATATAAAATAAAGTAGTTCGTTCTACCCAAAGCAGTCTATTCAATTAATGTACTCTTGGTCAAAATGCCATTAGGATTTATGTGGGTTTTGTTTTTTTTTTAAGATGACAAAATTATCTTTAAGACTAAATTTAAAAACTATTGAAAAGAAAGACTGATGAAGAATTAATATGCTCACCAAGGGTTAAATAAAACATGGTATGAAGTCATAGTAACAATTAAGTTAGTGTGATACTGACGGAGGAATGGATAAATAAATTCAATAAAACAAAACAAAAGGTCAGAAATATTCTGCAAATGTGGGACATACCAGCAACACAAACCAACTGGGAAGTGTTAAACAATGGCTTTGCAATCAAATATAAACTGCCTGGAAAACCTTATTTACATATGCACCCCATACATTAGACAAAATTCAATTGTAGATGAATTGCACTGCTCATAAAAATTTAAATATCTGTATAGAAGAAAATATAGGCTAATATCTATCTCTCCATGGGAAAGACTTCCAAGCTTAAAACAGTGGTAGAAAAAAACAAAGAAAGATATGTCTTGGATAACTACGTAGAAATAAACATTTTCTGCGTAGCAAAAACATCACATGGAAAAATCAAGATTCACACATAACTGGAGAAACTGAAAAGGGTAAAAATTTTCCATATATAACCAAGCACACAAATGCAGAGAAAAAGGACATCAACGAGTATTTTAAACTACCCCATTGATCAGAAAACCGTCAGAAGAAAAAAATGTTAATTTCTTTATCCAACTGCAAAGATAATTGAGATATCACTCATACAGCTGTAAAGTTATCAAAGATGTTAAGAGAATATTACAGAGTGTGAAATTCAAAAAAAGGTATTCCGTTCAGAGTAAAATGGAAACAGTTTGGGGGAGGGAGAACAGTTTGACAGCTTGCTTCAAGAGCTTTAGAAAGATCTTTGTCTTCTCACAACTATTTTATTTCTAAGAATAAGAAAGTAGGCCGGGGCGCGGTGGCTCGCGCCTGTCATCCTAGCACTTTGGGAGGCCGAGGCGGGAGGATGGCTCGAGCTCAGGAGTTGGAGACCAGCCCGAGCAAGAGCGAGACCCCCGTCTCTACTAAAAATAGAAAGAAATCAATCGGCCAACTAAAAATATATAGAGAAAAAATGAGCCGGGCGTGGTGGCGCATGCCTGTAGTCCCAGCTACTCGGGAAGGAGGCTGAGGCAGGAGGATCGCTGGAGCCCAGGAGTTGGAGGTTGCTGTGAGCGAGGCTGACGCCACGGCACTCACTCTAGCCCGGGCGACAGGGTGAGACTCTGCCTCAAAAGTAAAAGAAAAGAATCATATGCAAACAAATATTTACGCATGCAGATGTTTGGTATAGCATCAGAGTAGTAAAAAAAAATGGATGATACATATGTCTATTAGGGAAATGGACGAATAAATTGTTTTGTTACAAACTAGAAATATGGTATAATTATAGGTGGAATTGGAAAATCACAAATAATTACATGAAAAAGTATTTAAATCAAAGGCTAAACCAAAAGAGAAAATATAAACCGAATGCATACTATAATCTCCTTTATACTGCAATATGCCAAAGATCAAATAATCAGCATCTCTGGGTAAACACGTTTTCTCCTTTCTTTCTTTCTTTTTTTTTTTTTTTTTTTTTGAGACAGAGTCTCACTCTGTCGCCCAGGCTAGAGTGAGTGCCGTGGCGTCAGCCTCGCTCACAGCAACCTCAGACTCCTGGGCTCAAGCGATCCTCCTGCCTCAGCCTCCCTCCCGAGTAGCTGGGACTACAGGCATGCGCCACCACGCCCGGCTCATTTTTTCTCTATATATTTTTAGTTGGCCAATTAATTTCTTTCTATTTATAGTAGAGACGGGGTCTCGCTCTTGCTCAGGCTGGTCTCGAACTCCTGACCTCGAGAGATCCTCCCGCCTCGGCCTCCCAGAGTGCCGGGATGACAGGCGGGAGCCACCGCGCCCGGCCTGAAGTCACTTTCTACCTCTATCTTTCTTACCTAGCTATCTGGTACCTCTTTTATATAAGGGCACTCATCTCAATCAAATCACAAATTCAGAGCAATGAACAACAACAACAACAAAAAAAAAAACTTAACCTCGCGTTCTTTTTTTTTAATTATTAATATGCCCCTCCACCCCTGTCTACTGCATAATAATAATCAAGGATGCGGAAAAATAAAATATATCCATTAATCTTTCTGAACAAAGATATAGTAGGATGGTTTCTATATAATTCTTTCAAATACCACTTAGAAAACCTTCCGATAATCTATGACTATTTACACAGCATTCAATCAGTGACTTAATTACACATACATAGCCATGTTCTTTGGTGTTTCATAAATAAAATACCGCACAAGGTAGTAATCGCTTGTACGTATCTCCTACCCATTTCTGTGAAGATTATAATTCACGCACAAAGCAGAGTGTTCAGCCAACTAATCTCAATTTTTTCAGGGTGCTTCATTGTGTCATTTTTATAAGTGTTGGTGGCAATAAACTATTTACTTATTTGAACTACCAGACTTAAAACCAATAAGGTAGACCATGGCTACATACGGCAAACAAATGAAGTTCTTTCACAAAACCTTAAAATTTTACATGACCATAGCTTCCGAATCTCATCTGAAAAAAATATCTCGACATTCTACGAAATGAGAATAAAAGAACAGACCTGCGTATTTTAAATTTGGAAGATTACAGGTTAAAAAATGCTTTTTAAAGCAAAAGAAAGTTTTCCAGGGATAGTGCTTAATTTTATTCAAAAAAAAAAAAGATAAAATACTTATATTACGTACCTAGCCAGCTAGGGAAATAAACTCCAGTAAAGTTGCAGGAAACAGCATACAGAAACTAGTCGTAATTCTATACGCCAACAATAAGTTATGCGAAAACATAAATTTTTTTAAACCCATTTAAAATAGCATCAAAAAAAAAAAAATACTTAGGGGCCGGGCGCGGTGGCTCACGCCTGTCATCCCAGCACTCTGGGAGGCTGAGGCGGGAGGATCGCTCGAGGTCAGGAGTTCGAGACCAGCCTGAGCAAGAGCGAGACCCCGCCCCTACTAAAAATAGAAACAAATTATCTGGACAACTAAAATAAATAAATAAATAAATATATATATATATATATATATATATATATAAAAATGAGCCGGGCATGGTGGCGCATGCCTGTAGTCCCAGCTACTCGGGAGGAGGCTGAGGCAGGAAAATCACTTGAGCCCAGGAGACTGAGGTTGCTGTGAGCGAGGCTGACGCCACGGCACTCACTCTGGCCCGGGCAACAGAGTGAGACTCTGTCTCAAAAAAAAAAAGAAAAAAGAAAAAAAAAAAAAAAAAAAGCATGGAAAACCTATTTGAGAGAATTATCGAGGAAAACTTCCCAGTGTCACCAGAGACGCAGACATCCAAACACAAGGTGGTCTTTGGACACCAGGAACATCCACAGCAAACAGGACATCTCCAGACACACAATCATCAACCTGACCAAACTCAAAAGGAAGGAGAAAATCCTATTAATAGCAGCTGCAAGAGGACAGAAACAACTAACGTGCAGAGGGAAACTCACCGGGCTAACAGCACGCTTCTCAGGAAAGATCTTACAAGCCAGAGGAGACTGGTGCCCCACTTTTAGTCTTCTTTTTTTTGAGACAGAGTCTCCCTCTGTCGCCCGGGCTAGAGTGAGTGCCGTGGCGTCAGCCTCGCTCACAGCAACCTCCGACTCCTGGGCTCAAGCGATCCTCCTGCCTCAGCCTCCTCCCGAGTAGCTGGGACTACAGGCGTGCGCCACCATGCCCGGCTCATTTTTTTTCTATATGTTTTTAGTTGGTCAATTAATTTCTTTCTATTTATAGTAGAGACGGGGTCTCGCTCTTGCTCAGGCTGGTCTCGACCTCCTGACCTTGAGCGATTCTCCCGCCTCGGCCTCCCAGAGTGCTGGGATGACAGGCGTGAGCCGCCGCTCCGGGCCCCAAACAACGCTCTCTTGCAAATTCTCTCTTCTGAATCTCCAAAAACCATGCAAAGAAGGAATGGGCTTCTAAAGGCAGCATTGTCCTGCAAACATGTAGGACCTTCCCAGAAACCGAGGATGTCTCTGCGATCGGTTCTAAGGCATGGAAGAGTGTTTTGGTTCTCACTCTTGCTGGGTCAGAAGAAAAAAGCAAAGCGATGGGAATGCGCCGTGTTTCCCCGAAAATAAGCCCGCCCCATAACACAAGTCCCAGCAGGATGTCTAAGCACATGCGCAATAGAAGCCCTACCCTGAAAATCAGCCCTAGTGATGGGCGTGGCTATGAAAATCAGCCCTGGTGATGGGCGTGGCTATGAAAATCAGCCATGGTGATGGGCGTGGCTATGAAAATCAGCCCTGGTGATGGGTGTGGCTATGAAAATCAGCCCTGGTGATGGGTGTGGCTATGAAAATCACCCCTGGTGATGGGTGTGGCTATGAAAATCAGCCCTAGTGATGGGTGTGGCTATGAAAATCAGCCCTGGTGATGGGTGTGGCTATGAAAATCAGCCCTCGTGATGGGCGTGGCTATGAAAATCAGCCCT